>LPNX010736883.1:89429-138724 GCA_001517045.1 Pseudotsuga menziesii
ATGTGTATGTCTATATTCAACTTCAAATCCTTGAGGTTTTTCTAAGTATACTTCTTCTTCGATCACTCCATTTAGGAAAGCTGTTTTCACATCCATCTGGTGTAAATCCCACTTCATCATGGATGCAAGTGCCATGATATTTCTAATTGAAGTATACCGTGATACTGGGGCAAATGTCTCTTCATAATCAATTCCTTCTTTCTGAGAGAAACCTCTGGCTACAAATCTTGCTTTATATTTCTCGATACTTCCGTCAGCTGCATGCTTTACTTTGTATATCCATTTGGAGGATACTATACTCTTTCCTTCTGGTCTAGGAACTATATCCCATACATCGTTCTTAATTATTGATTGATATTCTTCAGTAAATGCTTCTACCCATTCTTTCTTCTAGACCGCTTCTTCAAAGTTTGTAGGTTCTTGATCTACAAGATCACACATCAATGCTACATAGTTGGAGAAGGTCTTAGGTTTCTTTATTTCCCTTGTGCAGCCTTCAGGGGCTCCATACCTTTCTACTTCTCGTATAATTTCTCTTGTCCAAGCAGAATTTCTCTTTCTTGTTATTTCCATTATGGGAGGTTCTTGAGGTTCTGGTATGTCATGTTCTTCAGGAGATTCATCTTCAGGGAGACATGTAGATTCTTTATTTCTGGGAGATGTCTCTTCTTCATACACTTCTTCATGTTGGCATTTCCTAGATCTCTTGAGGGCTGCCTCTTCATCAAATGTCACATCTCGACTAATTTCCATGTGATGGAATCCAGGAATGTATATTCTGAATGCTTTGGATACCTCACAGTATCCAACAAATATCCCCTTCTTTTCGGATGGATCTAATTTGGTTCTTTTCTCTTTTGGTATATGAATATATACTGGACAACCAAATATCTTGAGGTGACTTACCTCAGGCTTCTTTCCTGTGAATACCTCTTCTGGAGTCTTGAACCCAAGAGCACTGTGGGATATTCTATTCTGTATATACACAACTGTTCTTGCCACTTCTGCCCATATATGCATTGGAAGATCTTGATCATAAATCATTGTCTTTACTGCCTCCATGATGGTTATGTTCTTTCTTTCCACAACCCCATTTTGTTGAGGATTGTAGGGAGTGGTTAGTTCCCTTTTGATTCCGGAGTCTTTGCAAAAGGCTTCAAACTCTTTTGAGGTATACTCTCCACCATTGTCTGATCAGAGTGTCTTTATTTTCTTATTTGAGAGATTCTCTATCAAGGCTTTGAACTCCTTGAATTTTTCAAACACTTCACTCTTTGCTTTCAGGAAGTATATCCAAGTCTTTCTTGAAAAGTCATCAATAAATGTGATATAATATTCAAAGCCACTTAAAGATGTAGAAGACATTGGACCACATACATCTGAATGAATCAATTCCAACGTACCTTTTGTCTTTGTTTCACTTTTCGGAAATGGATTCTTGATGTTCTTTCCCTTTGCACATCCTTTGCAAATGACTTCATGCTTGATCTTCATGTTTGGTAATCCCGTCACTACTTTGTTCACATGAGGTAGAGCCTTGTAATTGATATGGGCAAGCCTTCTATGCCATAGTTCACTAGGATCAGTGGATTCATGCACTAGGGCTATTTTTGAGTGCCCCTTTAGTTTATACAAGCCTCCTTCTTCTTCACCAATAATGATTGCATCTTCAATATTCTTTCCTTTGGGCCACATGACTACTTGGCCATCTATGAAAGCAACTCTGAAACCTTTCTTATCTAAAGCTGAGATAGAAAGTAAATTCTTCTTTAGACTAGGTACATATAATACATCCTTCATTTTTAGGGGATTACCTAAATCAAATTTGTAGCTTGCTTCACCAACACCTTTGATCGAACATTGATAGTCATCTCCTAAGGATACCTTCTGAGGAGAGCTCTTTTCTTCAAGTTTGGACAGAGTTTTCTTTTGTCCCATCATGTGCTTTGAAGCACCACTATCAATAAGCCAAGTGTCTTCTCCAGGAGTTACAGATCCAGAGAGTGCAGAGAATAGCACATACTCTTCTGCATCTTCTTCTCTTGCTTGTTTTCTTGGGGGACCTTCTTTTTCTTCTTCTTCTTCTTCTTCATCTACTAGATGGGCATGGTGCCTTTTGTTGTTGTTGATCCTCTTTCTATATTCTTGCCCATTTTTAGGACAATTTCGGGCAATTTGTCCTATCTTGTTACAATGAAAACATTCAAAATCAGAATAGTCTTTAAAGGAAGGATTTTCTCTTACCCTTTGGATTCTTCTGGGAGGATGAGACTCCTTGAAATTTCTTCTCTTGAAGTTTGATTGGCCTCTTCTTATTTTAGTGTGAGTGGCTAGGGCTTGATCATCTGCTTTTAGTAAGGCTTCTCTATTTGCCACTCTAGTCTCCTCTTGAATGTAGTCTTCCCATACAATATCAAACTTCATGCTTTCTTTTTTGGCACACATCATCTGAATAAAAGACTCCCAGGGTCTAGTGAGACCATTGAGAGCAGTCATGAACATTTCATATTCATCAAGATTATCTCCAATAGCTTCTAGTTGCTCTTTGATCTGGGAAACCCTTGAAAATTAGTCTTGGATGGATTCTCCATGACTCATTTTGATGCTCTTCAGTTGAGCTCTTAGATTCTTCTTCCTCTTGATGTTTCTTCCCTCAAACATTCTGGAAAGGGCATCATACATTTCTTTTGGAGTCTTCTTGGATGACACTTAAGGAATCAAGTGATACTTAATGGAGTCATCAATAATTATTTGTGCCCTAATCATATCCTTTATGTGCTTCTCCTTGGATTCAGCTTCTTCAAGTTTTGACACTTATTCTTTGACATACTTATCAAGATCATTCTCTTGGAGAATGAGACCAATCCTGTATTTCCGTGCTCGAAAATTCTATATGCCTTCTAGCTTGTCTTCAAGCTTAGTGCTTGAATTCATCTTGCTAGAGAATTACAAAAAAAATTGAAATTTTGTGGAATGAGAAACTGACCTTACCAGGAGATGTGCTTGAATGAGGTGAGTTGACTGATGTACTTGGATTCTGGAAATCTCAATGTTTCAAATTAGACGATTCAGCTTCTGCAGAAATTCCTATCACTGTTTCTATGATATCTCTGCAATTTCTGCCCCTCTATGTATGAAATTTCGTACTAAGGTAACCTCGTATGTCCCTGATACAAAACCATAGGTTTCATCAAAATTTGTTTCACCAATTTGTATTTATGATCCTTTTCCCAAGGTGACCTGTTACAAGACTGTTCAGAACATCAAAGTTGTATGGCCTGCCACGTGTCACTGTTTCATATTCTGGTTCTGAACTTTGGACCACAGAAATTAAAGTCTGTGATTTTTCTGGATCATCTTCAGGAATTCCATTTGGATCTCTGTAGCCCAAGCTACAGCAGTTCTCCCCAGGTGTCCTATTTATGGAAGAATTCTAGAAGAGGTTGGAACCCTAACTTGGAGGGATCATATCTCCAAGAATATAGTGAATCTGAGGCTGAATTTTGGAAACAGTGTACATCAGGATTTTATCTTTGGTCTATGAAATTTTCAGCTTTTGGGCCTTTGCCAATATCATAATATAGCGAAAGTACCAAAACTGAGCAGTTTTAGTATTTAGGGTTTTTCTAGCTCGTGGTCAAACTAGGGTTTGACTTTCCCAGAGTTTCACCCAACCAAAAATCTTGATCCAGGTCTCTAAAATTTGATTTTGATGAGGAGAGAAATCCTATGCTGGGCTCACTCAAAAATTCCTCTTCTGCAAGAAGCCCTAATTTCCCGCACTGAAAACTGAAAATGCTTAGAATCGAATTCCGCTTCGACAGAAAGATGTGCCCTTCAATGGAGAGTTAGCCTAGCCTTCTTTTGCTGATCGATTGTGGAGAGAGAACCAAAAAGTAAGAAGCCCTAGCTTCTGTAGCTGCACAATGTCTTCTTTTAGGGTGGCTCTGATACCATGTTAAATTTTCATATGCTTAACTAAGACATCAGTATTTCATTTCATTTTCATAACAAAAACATATAAACAAGATCACTGAAAGATAGACAAGCACAACCATACAAAAGGAACACAAAGATTTATCCTGGGAAAATCCTAAAGGGAAAAACCCAGCAAAAGATTCCTTAATATAGATGTCTCCAAAAAGATAAAAGATAAAACCAACAAGGAGATCAAAGCCTGATCCTCCTCCTTCTCCAGCTACTTCTCTTCTCCACTAATGCGCTACACAAGTGAGAGTGTGTGTTCAAATGAAGAGAGCTACACCTCTATTTATATTCATCCTTTCACTTCAATTAACTCATCCAACATGTAGGCTTGAGTTAATCATGTAGGCTCAATTTACACATGTAGCCTCAAGTAACCACACTGGGGTGCTAATGACCCACCTTTACAATTAGAGGGGACAACCTCATGACTCTTATTAGTTCTTCTGATTAGAAGCATCGGGGTACAAGATAATACAAGTGGTTCTCCCGGTAGGACCATCGGGGACCACAAAAGATACATATAGAATATTCTTCGAAGTTACAATATTTCAACATTTTTCACAACCGAATCCACAAGTTTGGTACTCGTACAACCAACAATGCCATCGGCATGTGGTCCATGTTTGACCTTAGGTTGAAACTAGAATGCAGAGCATTAGGAATGATCTCATATAACAAACTGGATTGAGCATAAATCAAGTCCAATTCTTGTGCCCTAAAAATGGTTTGTTCCTTGTTTTGAACTCTGGATGTAGAAAAATCCTTTGCTATATAAGGTAGTAACAATTTAAGGAACCACTCAAGGAGAAACTCTGGCGGTATGAAGGCTTTAATCAATCTCTTTCATCTATGCCACTCTTGGATATGGTCCGAGATATGCGTGGCTTTATCCTGCCGAAATGTCGACAAGAGTTCAGTACCAACATCATAACACACTGGTAGCTGGAAGTGGTTGAGAAAAGTCATAGCTAGGTCATCGAACAAAGCGAATGCCCCCCTAGGTAGCTCTATGTACCATTTCGCGGCAGGCCCGGTGAAGGTGTGTTGAAATAGCCTTAAACGGATCGAATCATCATGTAAGGAGTTAGAAGAACACCGTAGGTGAAATGTAGTAACATGTTCACTTGGATCTTCTCCTGGTTTTCCCTTGAACTTGGGAATATCCAAGGGAAGCTTTGTAGGGACAGCTGGCCAAGCCGGGTGATAAGATACTGGATCGTTCGTTAGTATTAATAAGTCAAGCAGATTTAACGTTGCAAGGAAAGGGAGCCTAGGTTGAGCAGGTCTATGAGGTGCTCCCTGATAATTTTGGTTCACATAGGGTTGATGACCATAACCTCCATGGCCAGGGCCATAGTAGCCTCCTCCTGTTTGACCCGTGTAGGGTGGCATGGAAGCACCATAATGTGGTGTACCTTGACTATGTGGAGCTACAAAACCATAATTCAGAGAGTAAGAAGGTTGTTGATACCCATACCCATAAGGTGAATAACTTTGTGGATACCGCGGTCCATAATATGGTCCATAAGAAGCTCCATGAGATATCCCATGAGAAACTCCATAGGTAGGAATAGATGTTCTGGAAATAGCAGTATGACCTCCAGAAGTAGGAATACGACCTCCCAATACAATAGGAGGTACTTGGATTTGAGACACAATAAAACAAGTAGTAGCAGTATGCACATGACTCGTAGCAGCATTCCAACCCGAAGGACCACGTGAATGTGGGGGAGGAATAACATTCGAAGAACTAGGAATAGAGGACGAAGGGACATGTGAAATCACATAAGTGGTATTCCCTACAGTCACTCGTCTAGGCTCTAGTATTCGAATAGGATCACTAGCACTAGGTCTAGGATGAACATGTGATGTGACCTCCACCATCGAGATGGAGGGTGTAATGTGACTCGAGTTCCCAAATCTCTCCACATGGAAGTGACTAGGAATGCCCCTAGGCATAGTGTTAGTTTCAAACTTTGACTTGGCATGCGGTATTGAATCATGTGTAGGAATACCAGACATATCATAACTACCATAACTAGTGCTTGCAGGTTCATGATGAGTCTCGTCGCCCAGCATCCAATACCGGTGACCTGAGGATGAGGGATCATACTTAGAGTGTGTAGGTACATCGTGTTAAGGATCATACCCAGAGTGTGTAGGTATATCAGGTGAAGGATCATATGTAGGGATAGGCTCTTCTTCTTCAACCTTATGAGGTGAAGAAGGTAGCTCAAGAATTTCATCTTCATGATCTCCCATCGTGTGTGAATAAATGTGAGAATGAGTCCACCTAAACTGTCTGCTTCTCTCTCCAAAAGAAGGAGGAGACATAGAAGGAAGAAGTCTTGCTAAATGATCAGAATGGTGAGGAGCCGCACCTGAATCCACAATGACTCAAAAAACTTTGAAAAAGGCTCTCTAAATTACGCAAACCCTATGCAAGCTAATGTGCATAGAGCATACACCAATATAATCTAAAGCCAATCACAAGCAAACAAGGGTAGGATATGTGAGCTCCTGAATGAAGCAGGTATGTCTCATCTAGGAGAGGCTTGAGACTCCCATACACAACAATCAGAGGTTCGTAACTAATTATTGTGGCCCTCAGCTTCAATGCATATAGAGACTGTGCTGTCCGACCCCAACCTGGCTGGGACACCCACAGAATAACCCCTGCAAAATACCCCCTCAATAAACTAGGTAAGGAAACTAAGGTCACCTCAATATAATCAATGCTCAGGTGGACAGTTGCAGGCAGGATTGACCGTATGGGCAGGGTAGCAAAGCCTGAAACTATCAAAAGAGACCCCAGATATGAATACAATCCTGGAAATATCTTTGGTGCTACTCAGTTATGACTAGGGGTCATCCTAATCAATAACTGCTCACACTGCCTCGTGCTTAACTCCCTTGTAAGAGGAGGATCCTGAGAAACACTAATTATACCAAGGAATTTCACACTCTCACATGGACAGACACATACATGTTGTTGTTTAGTGGTCTTGGAGAATTTACTCACAATGAACTATTCCAAGACCTTAAAACCTAATCTTCTTGGTACACCCTATAAAAGAAAATAGTGTAATCCATTTTAATTAAGCTTGATTTTATTTGTCTTTATTACTCAAAAAAGGTAGATGGTCGTGCAACCAATGGTGTTATGACTCAACATGAAGTAAAATGCACACCTAACAATCAATGCAAATGCATTGTGTCAAATGAGAAACAGGGCATGCTACTACGTGTAATGCAAAATTCTTCTTCAAATGTGAAATGCGGTCATTCCTATATGAAATCCTAACTAGTACTTCTCTAAGCAAACCTAGTGCAAGTACCATGCAAAGTGCAAAATGCAATGCATAATGATGCAAAGAAGCAAATATTTTTGGATTTTTTGAATAAAAATGAGATACTAAAGCAAAAGAATGATTCTACTACCCCCAGACTTGGAAAGCACAATCAAACAGCACTCACACCAAGCACTAAGGTAAAATAAATCTAATGCCCTAATCCCAAAACAAAAAATTGAAAATGCAATGACAAGAACATTCTTAAAAAAGAAATTTACCCTAAACAAAGGTGTCTCTGGTTAGAAACAGAGGTGTATACAGACTCTAGCAGTATCAAAGGAGACTCAGCAATCATCAAAATTCACCTAGCAATAATCAATCTTCCTCTAGAAGGAAAAACTAAGGGCATACACGACTGTTCACAGTAAAAACGCGTATGTACGCGGATATAGCAGTCAAAGCCGCATGTATACACTACTGTGAGTAGAAAACTTACGTACAGGAAGAGAAATGTATAAAAATGAAGGCAAATGGATAAAATAAGACAAACTTCACACCAATCAGACACTACCAGGAAAACATGCCCCCATACCCAACTTAGAAACAGAGAAATAAGAGCAATTCAAGAACATTGAATGCCGATAAAAAACCCCAAAGGACAACTACTAGGAAATCCCCAGCGGAGTCACCAATTCTGTTACAGAGAGAAATTCCTATGGCTTAGGGTACCACAATAGATAGCTTAACTCCATAAATCAATCCTTTCCTATATGCAAGAGAAACCAAACAACTAACACTAAAGGATCTCGATTCATACCTTATTCTGAATGGTTGATGTAGATCCTCGTTGAGCTTTCCAAATTTAGCTTGAATTGATAAATTGCTTCCTCAACATTCAATAAACAAGACAAGCATAATATATATAATTGTGTTTGCTATACTCTAGCATATATAATCAATAATATATAAGTATTTGAAATCATCCATGGATAAAATATTCATTCAAACACACATTATTGGACATGAAAAGATATTTCTATTAATATAAAATCAGAGATTACAAAGAATACAACCTCTGTCGGCATGTCTGCGAATCGGAGAAACCGAGTCCCCCACTTGGGCCTCCACCACTTCAATCCTCCATCTCTCGATAGCAAGCTCACAAGCAAAAGGTAAGCTTGGGAAGAACAAAAAATTTCTCTAATGGACAAAGGGGATGCAGACTCAAGCAAAAGTTCCGGCAACAATGGACTATAGTTCTCTTGCTCTCAATTCCTCATGCCTTCAATGTATCCAAAGGGTTCCTTATATAGATCTTCAATGGGGTAATGAAGGGTCGAATCTGAGCGATCTCAAGGCATATGGAAGGCTAGGAGACAAGTGAGTTGGATCCACATCAAGGAAAACTCCAAAAGAATTTGGCCTTTTGCACACATCCCGATGTACATGGTTTTAGGGGTCAAACTCGCGTATATACACGAGAAAGGGATTAAAATTCACATATGGAACTTTTTGCATGTTTTTAGGGATGATCTTGGAAACATCAAAGGAACAAAAATGGTCCATGGGGTCTAAGGAGTCTGCAGAGGGACAAGGAAGGCCATAAAAGTGTGATTCACCATGTGTGGTAAAATCAGCTATAAAACCTTTATTTGGTTTTGACATCCTTTATAGGGAAACCACATATGTGACCAATCTGATGCAAAATATCCTTCTGATTTTGTTGACCAATCCTGGCTCAAAAAAAAATCATAAGCATCCAGGATATCTGCTACAACAATGTCTATGTACTGGCATACCCTCTCATCCGTGGACAAATGGATCAATACATCTTCCATTTCTCCTATCACTTTCACTACTATTCTATCTAATTGAAGAAATTGGTGTTATCAGATAAATCTACTCAATTGGAATAAAGCTAGATCTCCCTAGTCCAAGTGGATCTAGAACAAATCAAATACATAATACAATCTACTCTCCTAGATCAATCAGAAATGCAAACACACAGATAGATCACTTACCTGATATTCGTAGATCCTCTTCTTTTTGTTGATCCAAGCTCCAGAATCTTCAGATCTACAGCTGAAAAACCATGTAAAGCATGTGGAAACAAGCAAATAGCATATGTGTATCCAAACATATAATTTAACTAATCTAACAGTTTAGGAAGAAAGCTAAAAACATCATTAACAATAGCAATGTTTATGAAAATATATCTGTATTAATGTAATAAGGAGATACATAGAATTACAATGAGAAGGAACGTCACAACCTAGCCTTAACGCTGCAATCTTCCATCCAACAATCCAAGCCAAAGCCTCCAAAGCAAGATAGTAAGCCACCTAGAAATTCCACCAGCATAAACGTACCATAGACCTTCCTCCCTTCCAAATGGAGAGAGGATTTAATTTATAAGGCTAAAGGGATAGAGTAGGTTGAGGATTAGGAGGAGGAGTCTAAGGGATATTACCTATAGGTTAGGAACTAAAATGCCACCTCACCTAAATAATAGGGATAAACCACCACCTCATCCACCTTCGAGAAGGGTCTCAAATCTTCATTTTTTTCCCTCAAAACAACATCGGTGCATTTCCAAAAAGGGAAAAAGCGCCATCAGTGCTCCTAGCAGTGGGAGATAGAGTGCCGGTGCTGATGCACCCAACATGAAGGGAAAAAGTGCCTTTGACACTCCTAGGATAAAGGATAAGAGTGCTGACCTTCCTAGAGAGGGAAAAAATAAGGAAAAACCTCAATCTCAATCAACTTTAGCAGAGAGAAACTTGGGGATTAGGCAAAGGGTTGACACATGGATCAAGAGTGTAAGATTTCAGTGTAATAGAATGTCCCCTGTTACTGCCTTTCACACACCTGGGTTACATGGCAGAAATCTTCAAGCCACTCAGTGTGTCCTTGGGGGAAAGTATCGAGTAAAGGCTATAACCTTGTTCTTGACTCCTCTGTTCAGGCTAACTCCTAACGGAGTCAAGGGGGGTAGGCCCTATTAAATTACTAAGGCTAATTTCTTAGTGTGATGGTTTTATATTGATTAAGTTGTTTAGGAGTTTTGAAATTAACCAGTGGAAACAAAAGATAACAAGATGCAAAAGTTAAAGCAGACAGGCACAGTAATGACACTCAATATATATATAATTGAAAGAAATGATCAAATAAATCACCATTTCCTTAAATGGAGTCAACGGAGAAAATAATGTGCTTGCATGCACTTGAATGAATGTTTTGCAAATGTCTCTTGGTAGATTTTAAAATAATGTGGAATGTGAATGAATTAAATTAGGCGAAAAGGGGACTCCAGATATACCCGAGGGGTACTTGGAGTATGTCCAAAAGTGAACTTTCATGGCTACCCGCAAGGTGGTTTGTGGGTTGGAATGGAGTCTCGGAGACTATTTTTCATAATGCACCCATCAGGGTGTGACAGAGATCGGTGCCTTGAGGTCACTTTCCAGTTGTTCCCACTCCTTTGGGTATTTTGCCACCGCTTATAGTTTGTTCGAGGCGTTGGATTTTTGCCTGATGGTTTGTCGATTTGGGAGGTGAAGGATAATCAATCTAGTCACTCAAGTGCTTTTGATGTAGCTTTACTGATCAGACGAACCGCATCCAAGTACAAAGCATACACACTGGAGTCTTTGTTATTTTTAGTAAATTTTAAAAGAGGTGTTCTTATTAAAAAGAAAACCCTCTAGGAACCTCTTTCGTTCCAAGTGGACCTCAATCGGGGAATCAAGGAGGGGCTGATTTTATTATTATTATTAAAACAATTAATGAAAATGGAATCAAATATACACAATACCAGTTTTCTAATTAGTCCTACCACGCTTCTCTTTCTCCTTGCGAGTGACTCGGGAAGTCGTGGGGTAAGTAGTATGATTACTTTTGAATTGAAAATATGGAATAATGTGAAATATTATCAAAATATACAATACTACATGTCAATACTAAACTAGAACAGAAAAAAGGTGAAATAATGTAAAAAATAACACGAACGCGAATCCCCCTAGAGGGGATGGTGAATAGGCTCGAGAGCCTATTCAAAAATATTTTTATTTTTATTAGCAGCAATTACAATATCATAAAACTGAAATTAATCCAATTGGTCCTTATATGGAATGAGACCAAAGGTTTACAAATTGCAAAAAATTGAAATATTGGGAAGATGGAGATCCCCTGGGGGGTTTCGAATGGTCCAAAAATGATTTCCAGACAGTGCCTCCTCCTCTTTTCTGTTACACCTACTAAAAAACAAAAATATTATAACAATTAAATATGTCCAAAAGTACTTTGAAAGTACTTTTGGATGAACAAACGTTTTACCCAAAAATTCTAAGTTAAAACTAGTTTTTAAAGAAGCAGAAAAAGAACCAAGGAAAACAAGCTTCCCTAAAACTAGACCTAGAATGCTTGTAAATTTTCATTTAGGAATGAGATTCAGTTTATGAGCTTTAAGGTAGAAATATCTATGTAAAATAAACTCTGAAATTGATATATCTAAACAATTTTAAAGCTACAAACAAGTAACCAGACTGGTTTTAGAAAAAATTGAAGGAGGAAGAAGAAAAGAAGAGCATTTATTGCTGGAAACCTTGAATATCAACCGTGGAGCTTTCCGGTGGAATGTTGAGGGACTATGCCTTTGAATGGTTTTGGAGAGAGTGAAGAAGCAAACTAGATCAGAATCCTTTCCAAGCTAGGAACCTGCAACTGAATCCAAAGACTTGCCAAAATACTTGTGAGATCCAATTAACACATACATAGAGATTTTAGAATAACATGCATATAAACTTATAAAAAATGCTGAATCTAGATCTCTAAACATGCATCAAAAAGGAAATAGATGGCCAATAAAATTATTAACAAACTCCTTTCCTATCAAGATTATAATAAACTTATTATCAATCTTAGCAATGAATCTACAAACAATCAGCAAATTATGAACATAGATACATGTTACCTCGATAAAACATGGCAATGCTCATCCACACATACAATGACATGACACCATCTTGCCTCCAAAGCTTCACTTTATTCCAATAGCAAAAGATATTATGCAGTTTTACAACAACAATGGCTCCTCAATACAACTCTAACTAACTTGGAAAAGAGGCAACCATGCTTTATTTATACAAAAAATTGAAACCCTAGCCTAGAGGGGGCACAATTCCCAAGGAGATAGACCACTACAACTGAAGGAGAGTCCATCAATGCCTGATCTAAAGCTGAACTGAGCTTCTACAGAGTCTGAATGCCAATCGGGGGTCTGATTGAGCTGACACATCAACCTGCTAAGTGAATCATCAACCACAGAGCTCCCAAAAGAGCCCACATGTGTGGAGGAGAGAGAGAGGGCACAATTCCCCATAAAGGAGGCTGAATTTAAAATCTAGATCTACCCTAATCACCTCCTTCAGTGAAGGATTTGTCAGATCTAATCAATCTGGTGCCGATGAGACTGATTTCAATCAAATCGGTTGAGAATCCACGGATCTAGGATTTTGGATTTGCTCCATTCATTCATCAATTTATTAATTAAAATAATCAATAATTGTTTTTTTGGGGCTTTCTGACCTGAGTGATGGAGAATCACTCAAAACTAAGAAAAAGTGGGTCTATGGGTTTACATGGTGCTCTTAGCTTGAAAATGAGCACCTCGATGACTAAAATTGATTATTTGGCCCACTTTTATTACAAAACCAATTTTTCCAATTAGACTATTAAAAAATAGCCTAAGTTTTGTGGAAAAAATAAAATTTAAAAAAATTAAAAACATAGGGGTACTTAGACATGTTCATATGACTCGACCATGATGCCTAGCATGTTTATACATTGACACATAGACTCTAATAATCTCAGTAGGCCTAAATGCCAAGCCAACCACCCCAACTTTGGAGGTATTGAGTGAAAAACTTAGAAATTATTAGTCGTTTATTCAACAACCAATAATAACCAAGGGAAAAAACACCTTGGGCTGATTGGATTGACAAATAAAGTCTAAGAGACCGAGTCTTTTATAGACACTATCATGCTAGAGAATTTATTAGAATTCCCTCATGGGGTATGAACATGTGATATAGTACAAAAAGCACTTCCCAGAAGCACTTTCGAAGGACTTCTGTAGTTCAAACAAAAAATATTTGTTCGGTTCACGAGGCTCACTTGATAAA
The DNA here is from genome assembly GCA_001517045.1 of Pseudotsuga menziesii. Lineage (NCBI taxonomy): Eukaryota > Viridiplantae > Streptophyta > Pinopsida > Pinales > Pinaceae > Pseudotsuga > Pseudotsuga menziesii. The sequence goes on from LPNX010736883.1 coordinate 102,892, forward strand.
AAACCACTAAGTACAACTTAGGTGGTAACATTCTGGCTCCAACTGCGGGACATGTACTCGATCTGGTCATAGGGCAAGGACGGGATACGAGAACACCAAAATCTTTGGTTTATACACCCTGTAAAAACATCTCAACTTGACAAGAAAACCTTAGTAGCACAAGCTTCATATAAAAACCAAATGAACCATTAAGCTAATTTATTTAAACAAAATAAATGTAACTAACTAAAAAAATGTTTTATTATAGCTAAGTACAAAACAAAAATGTGGAAAGTAAATGCTCTTTTTCAAGGAGCTTATTTTCCTACTCTAAGCATGATATAAAAAAGGGTTAAGTGTAATCAGAAATCCAATGTAACCACCTAAGAATTTTATTAACATAAAAACGTTTTTCCTTATTTTTGGTTACTAGCCAAAGTAAGGATACTTTATTCAGAAAATGAAAACTTGCGTGATGATTCGGAATGGGTGGGATGGATGGGAAATCATAGGCATGAATAAAGTCATTAAAGTTCTTCCCAAACTGGTATGTGCTCCCGCAGGCTGCTTCTATCCATGACTGGATAGGAATGATATACCAATCAGCATGATGAGGCAGATTGGCTATATCATCATACTGATCATCAAGGCTTACCGAATGATGACTCATTGTATAAGTACCAAGCTACTCCAAATCATAAGGAACCTCTACATGTGAAGAAGATGGCTGAGGCTGATATTCCATTAACTGCATCACATCTGACTTTTCACAACACTGCCTCTCAATGTCTTCATTACTGATACCGTTGTGTGGCTTTGCATGATATGAATCTGAATGATCACGTGAAAATTTTGAATGCTCCTCTTCCATACTAAGATTTTCCCAGGTATATATATCCATGCTCCCCTCTACGGATGTATCGTAGATTGGACTTCCACAAATTTTTGAATAGACACTCCCCTTGCTGGACATATAATGGATGGGGTTCTCAATAAGATTTTCACAAGTTGGATTATCTATGAAATTCCAATAGTCATCACTCCCATCCATGTCATATATGGGAGACTCTTCATCCATGGCATCATGGTCCTGCCTATCCATGTCTTCCTTGTTGGTATCACATCCTAAGATATAACTACCCTCCTCCTGTTCATAATAATCATCCTTCAAAGTTTTGGTTTCAAAGATATTACAAGAAGTTAATCCTTCCAAAACTTCATCCCTAAGTGATGAACATAGAGGAGTGTCATCATACACATCATAAATTTCTTCGTAAGTGTCGATCTCTTTAATGGTTTCCTCATGAGGGCTTTCTGGAAAAATATTAGCATTGCAACAATCTTGAGAAAATCTCAAATCTTCAATGTTTTCAGTTATGGTGACATGAGGAGAGTCTTCAACAATGTGTTCAATCATGGGTTCCTCATGAAGCTCTTCAATAGGATCATCCTGAGTGTCCTCATCTATAATGGAAGTCATGGGATCCTTATGCTCATTTAGGTAGGTGAGGGTCCTTTCTACAACCATCATCATATCTCCCTCACCATCATGCCACCTCTCAAAAAAGATAGCACATAAGTCTTCATGGGAGGTAATGCATTTATCAGGAAGACCACAAAGCCATGTCCAAGCCTTATTTTTCAAAGAAGGAGCAAAGATTCACATCACATTATCCCTATGAAGTATGTTGAGTTTTGTCACAAATGAAAAAACAAATATGATGTGACAAACAGCTGAATCACCCTCTCCATAAAAAGTTGGAGCCTGGGAATATCTTTCATCCTGGAGATATGGTTCATAGTTAGGAAATCCCAGGATGCTCAAGAAATCGATGGCAAGATATAGACTAGAAATTAGAGCACCATAATCTTCATCATCCATAATGGATTATCAGTAGCATATATCAACCATGTATTTTGTATTGAACCGGAGCAGCCAAATAATAAGCATTTAAAGTTTTACTATGTCGTATGAGCTCATCTACACACAACAAGTTTGAACAAAATTATGAGAAAGAAGGGTTTTATTCCTTCAATGGAGTTGCCATGTGAAAAAAGAAAAATAAACATTTATAAATATTTTTACAAAACTTATTTTTTTCTTTTCTTTGTAAAAATAAAAACTGAAAAAAGTCAATGGAGTCGCCAGATGAAAATTAAAGATCTACTCTAAGCATTCATCAAACAAAGCAAAAACAAAAGTCGTGTTCCGGGAATAAAAAAATTTATCCTCGGCAACATTGCCAAAAAGTGTTGCCGCCTTTCACACACCTGGGTTGTGTGGCAGAAATCTTCAAGCCACTCAGTGTGTCCTTGGGGGCAAGTCTCGAGTCAAGGATTTCACCTTATTCTTGAATCCTTCGTTTAGGCTAACTCCTAATGAAGCCAAGGGGGTAGGCCCTATTAAATTACTAAGTCTACTTAGTGTGATGGTGTTATATTGATTAAGTTGTTTAGGAGTTTTGAAATTAACCAGTGGAAACAAAAGATAACAAGATGCAATATTTAAAGCAGATAAGCACAGTAATGACACTCAATATATATATATATAATTGAAAGAAATGATCAAATAAATCACCAGTTCCTTAAATCACCAAACTTCTCTTTGAACATGGGCATGGCATGACTTGGTAGTATTGACACGAGAATGATACCAATCCCCCAATGCAACTGACGGTGAGAGTATTCTTGGACAACTCAAAGAAGTAAGAAGACTCTAGGAATTAGCAGGACTCGAAGACAAACTGACTACCCAAGTACTAAAATGCATGTGCAAAAGAGTGCCATGTTCAAGAGTGACTATGTACTTCCATAACAAAATACAAACTCTTTCCTTAATTTCCCCATCATGATTGATGATTACCTCTTTTCTTTTTAATGAGTTGAAAAAGGGTAAAAAATGCTTGATATAGCTCGTCCTTTGGATGAGTCCAATCTCATATGTTTTATGAACCTGAGAAAGGATGGGTTCATTCCCAGAAAGGGTTCTTCATTGTTTAATTTTATGAGTCTGATGAAAGCAAAATCATTTGTCGTTTCATGTTTAGAGAGTTTGAAATGACTAAGAAGACTCCAAAAGGTCCTTTTTTCGTAAATAAGGCTAGCCGTTCCGAAAAAGAGATAACCTACCATCGACTAGTCGACCGTTCTGATTCTTTTACAAGCGTGAACGTAACAAGATCACTTGGCAATATTTTTGTGTTTTTAGGGAGACTAAAAAGAGATTAAATATAACTCCGAAACGAATTCTTTTTTCATAATCCAATTTTAACGAGTCTGAAAAATAGTAAAACTATACTCGATACCTCTTCCCTGATTTTTTAACGAGCACACTAAAGGTATAAAAGGCACTCAGAACCTTTTTCATGTTTGAATCAGAACACGAAAAAGTGATAAAGTAAGCTCAAACCAGTTTTCATGTTTTAACCAAAGCAGAAAAAATGAAAAGTAAGCTCAACACCTTCTTACTATTTTTAATGAGCTCGAAGATCAGTTGAAAGAATGCTCAGGGTATCTGCTTCATTTTTTAATGAGCTTGGAACAAAATAAGAACTATGCTCAAAACATGGTTTCATTTTTATGTAAGCTTGAAACCAAAAGGTAAACTATGCTTAAGGAAACCTACTTCATTTCTTAACGAGCTTGAAATAAAAAATGAACTATGCTCAAAAGGTCGTTTCATGGTTTAACGAGCTCAAAACTAAAGAAAGTGTGCTCAAAATGGCTTCCATTGATGGGTGATTTCCCAACATGATGTCCAGTAGTTGGTACTTGCCCCCAATATAACTGTCAAGCAAATTAACACTAATAAAGAGATAGGATACATGCCCCCCAAGATTCATTGAGTCTTGACACATCGAAAGGATTCGTTTCATTTTTTAACGAGCTTGACACAAAAAAGGAACTCTGCTCAAGGTTAGTTTTATTTTTTAACGAGCTTGAAACCAAGAATAAACACTACTCAAAGGGGCCTGTTTCATTTTTACACAAGCTTGAAATAGAAAATAAATATGCTTATGGGAACCTGTTTCATTTTACACAAGCTTGAAAGAGAAAGTAACTATGCTTGAGGACATCCGTTTCATTTTTTAACGAGCTTAACACAGAAAAAGAACTATGCTCATAACCATCTATTTCATTTTTTAACGAGCTTGACACAGAAAGGGAACTATGCTCACAACAAGTTCTAAGCCAACATGATGTCCATAGGTTGGTGGGTTTCCCCCTTACCTAAGAAGCTAGCAACTTAACTCCAGTATGAAGTCTAGAGGTTGGATCCATGCCCCCCATTTTACCTATGATGGGAAGAAGGCTAACTAGAAGGGGAAGGAACCACAAGAACATGCAGTACATTCAAGGAAGTCTAATGACTAGGAGTCACATGATAATTAGGTTTAACTAAGGAAAGCTGATCAACGGTCACAATATTCCCATCATGGGGAAAATACATCACTCGAAAGAGTGTGGACACTATAGCTTTCATGGCGTAAACATAATCATGCCCAAGGAGTAGATTAAAATCTAAGGGACCTTGGACTACCATAACATTGATACAGATAGTTTTTCCTTCCAAAGTAATAGGAAACTGAGGAAGGGTCCCTAAAGGTGCTGTAGGTCTTCGATTAAAATCTAGTATCTGATCGGTGGCTAACACAAGCGGAGGAGAACCTATGGCTTGCCGAGTAGTAGAGGATAGAATACTAACAGAATCCCCTTCATCAACAACAGTGCAGAGTATAATCTTAGTGGCACCTTGCAAAACTATCTGGAAAGGAACACTCGAATGAAGACGATGTTCTGTTAGGTTACTCTAGTCAAAGGAAATAACCTCACTACTTGGAAAGTGTTCTGCTGAAAGAGACAAAATTTCTTCTTCCATAGAACAATCAGAACTAACTATGAAAACTTCAGCAGGATGGTTTTCACTCTCAACTGGAAGAGAGGAAGAAGATGAAGACTGTGTCGAAGGGACTACTTCAGTCTCATCACTCTTTGATGAAAGAGTGGGATCGGGTGGAGATGACATTGACTCGACCAATTTAACTTCACTCTCCAAAGGAAGAGTGGGATCAACCAAGGATGGAATTGGATTGACCGTTTCAATTTCACTCTTCAATGGAAGAGTGGGATCAACCAAGGATGGACTTGGATCAACCACTTGATCAACCAATGGGAAGCCAAGAGACAACTTACGATAATTGGGTGGAAGCTGTTGCTGAGGAACAACAAGATCTTCCAACAACTTTGAAGCTTAATCCATGCGAGGACAAAGGTAAGTACGGTGCATGTCCTTACATAGCAAGCAAGGATACTTAACCTTTCCTTTTCAACTCTTAACCAAAGAGTCACTGGTTGACGGGGCATCATTAGCATGATGATCAGAGGCTGACTACACAGGATGTTTAGACCACACTTATGACACAAGGGAAAGACTAGGACAGTCCTTGAGAAGGTGATCACCCTTGAAAAGTCTACAAATGAACTTAACTTTACATGTTCTGAAAACAGGTAGATCAATACTCCCAGCATGATGACTAGTGGCTAGTGGGCTTCCAACATGAAGGTCAGAGGTTGGAGCGATGACCTTCTGCTTAGTGTTCTTCTTCTTAGCCTTCCTTTCAGTCTTCTTATTACCTGCCCGTTTACTAACTTCAGAGTTTTCAACAGATGAAGAGGAAGAAAGGGAGGTAAATTCAACATTCAACGAAGAAGGAGAAGGGTTAACATGAGCTTGATGCTCATGCGGTAAAGGACGAGGATCCGACACAAAGGATGCATTTGGTATGACAGGATTGGAGAATAACCATAAAGGTAATCCTATAGTCAATTCGGGAAAGTTCAAAGTGGCCATGAAGGGAGGACCAATAGCTCCACAAGGTGGAGAAACAAAAGACATACCTTGAAAAGGGTTCTCTTGACTGGTAGTCCCGAGAGAGTCTCCCATATCTGAACTCTCTAAGAATCTCTGAAATACCACACAAGATCAAACACTACTCAAGTATAAAAGCCACAAGCAAACTGTGTGAATAGGAGTGGACCAAAAGTTAGGAACCTCACAGTACAGGCCAAAAGGATAACTCATATGGTCAGAGGAATCCTGAGAGGGTCTGCCAATATACTCTAGGTATGGGGGAGATCAAATCGGTAGGAGTGCTATCTAATGCACAACCGTTCACAAGAGGCCTTCTTATATACAATCGAGAACTTGAATTACCTTTCTATATACCTCAAGGATACATGAAAGGACGTTTGATATACCGACGGTACGTGGAAGAACCACACGAGTCCTGAGTTGTAGTGCAGACAAATTAACAACAGCTGCTACGTTTTATGACGCTCGTACACGTCACTAACTTACACAAAGTTACTAAATGATTTTAAACCTAAGATAGCGTTAATTTTATCTTAAGCATTTAAGTGGATGCATGATGTGTAGACAGGAAATGTAAAAAGAATGCAAATCCTAGCTACATGACAATGCACATTTCTCTTTCAATGAAAACTACTTAAGGTAGGGAAAGAGTTTTATGTTAAAACAAGACAAAAATCAGAGATCTAAGAAAACCAAGTTCTATTCAAAAGAAACTATGAATATTTTAAAGATAAACATCAAATACAATTCTTGAAAATACTTGTGAATTCATTCATGAGCAAGGGGGGTCCGGGGGGTGCTTCCCCCCCCACCCTGAGGGTTCTTTGGGGGTTCAGGGGTGTGAGTCCCCGAGAAAATTTTTTTGGCTTGTTTTTTTGTTTTTAATTTGCTTCTCTTTTGATTGAGTTTCCTCTTCAAATAAACATGAATCTGAACAATAAAGAAAAGGATAATTCTCTTCTTATATCTACTAACAGAAAAAGAGAGAACACCTAGAACATTCCATTCATTCAGAAATCAGAAGGAATATGGCAAGCACCCAAAAAACTCCAAAACAATCAAGAATTGCTCCAAAACAACCAAAATTCAACCAAAACACTCAATGACTAAGGGGAGGAAGAGATAATGCTGGACCTAGGGGGTGAATGACTATTGCATGCAGCCTAAAAACCAAAATCCATCAAACCAAAACCCAAAAATGAAGGAAATCTGAGCCAAAAAACTGAGTTTCAAAGGGCGCCGTGCTTTCAACACTGCACCAAAGTGACCATGAGGGGAAGGTGATTCACTACAAAAAGGTGCCTATGAGGGGATCGACGCTCCTGTAACATTGCAGAAAAGCGCCTATGAGGGGACCGACACTCCTATAAGGATGCACAAGAGCGCCTATGAGGGTAGTGGTGCACTTACAAGACAGTGTAAAAGTGTCGTCGATGCCTTTCTCCTAAGGCAAAGAGAACCGATACAGTCAACACTTACGGTGTTAAAAAATGAAACCAACGGTGCTCTGTCCACACAATCCAGGCATGCTGGTGGAGAAACAGACAGAGTAAAAGCCAAATTTTCTATGGGAAAAGGGGTAGAAGGTTTGAAAGTGATCCAAAGGGCATCAAGAGGATGCAAGACACTCTTCAAAGAAAAAATATGAAGGATGAAAGGTCTCTAGAGGCTAGCAAAATGACTGATAAAGAGACATGAAATCAAAACAAAATAAATCAGATCTATGTAAGCTCCCCAGCGGAGTCGCCAATTTTGTTACCAAGAATTCTCAACTAGTGCGGACACTGCTTGTTCCTCTGTAAAGTAAATCACAAATACAGAACAAAAGACACAGCAACATATCCTCTCCTTAAATGATTAGATTGACTAACATGAAATAATGTACCTCAACCTTAGATCTACTTGTCTTCTTCTCCAAAAGTCCTTTCAATGGTTCAATACCTGCAATATAGATCACAAGACAAATAAACAGGATCAAAGCATCATGATAAAATAACCATTCATATTGGTGATCAAGGAATCCAATAACATCTAATTACAATTAACACAATTAAATATAGGAAAGGGAAATGTCTTTGTAATAATAATGGATGAGAAAGAAGTACAACCAAAATACTTGATGTCGATGGATTCTGACTCACAAGAATGTCTACAATATCCTCTAACTATGAAGATCTCTCCAGCTATAAGCTAACTCTACTTTACCTCTATTTGAGACTTCAAACTAGAAGCATAAGGATGCTTTTCTGGTTCTCCCTCTATCTTCCTCACGAAGGATTCCTCTATAGGCCTAGAAATTGAGAGATTGGCTTGGAAATGGATAGAATAGGATCGCATCAAGTGAGGGAGGTGAATGCTACCTCTCCCAGGCACATAGGAATTAACTCCATGGGGGCTTCCATATGGAAGCTTCCAGAAGTTTCTTTTTTCCCTTCCTTAGACCACCGGCGCTCCTGGAAAATAGGGTCAAGGCACTAATTTTAGCTTTTTCCCAAAGGAGGAGGGCTACGACGCTCCTTGCTTCACTATGACCAGCGCCTTAGGCACTCTATGCAAGACCTAAGGAAGGGCTGCTTCTTCTAGGTAAGGACAAAAAATGGCCAAGGAGGCTCAAGCAGGCTCTCTGGAAGATATGAAACGGAAAAGTGGAATTTCCATAAAGGTTGTTCATGCAGGGTGGAATTTCCAGGTGCAACACTTGGCCTGTAGTTGGTTTAGGTTGACCATTTATTTGGTTGCAAACTGAAAGTGGCATGACATCGAATGAAGCTCCTGAGTCCACCACAGGGATAATTTTAGGGGCGAATTTTATCCTAGTGGGCTATTTTTCCATGTTTTTCTCCCAAAAAAGATTCACCATTTTGCATTTTTTGAAGCCTTGTTTTGCCCAATTTTGATGGGGTAAAATTTTTTCACCCTAAAAATCGCCAAATTATTATATAAATGATATAAAATCCTTGGAAATTAAAATATTTTTTGAAAATATTGCCAATCATTTTATAGTTGGCCTTTTAAGAATTGGTAATATTCGCCAACATTTATACACTTTTAAATAAGTATGGTTCCTTAAATCATCCTTGGGACTCCACCAAACAATTATGCACATTGTAATTCAAAATATCAAAAGTTAGAAGAAAAGCTGGAGTTCTATACTTAGACTTTCCTCCTAAAGCTGTTTCACCAATATCCCCCCCAGGTTGGTCATCATTTTGAGGTTCCTTCACGGGTGTTTCAAGTGCTTTTAAGAGATTTTCCTTTTGTTGAGGTAAATTTCACATTTCTAACAAAGAGATATTTTCTTTAGCCTTTTTAATGTCTTCCACAACGTCATATCCCATTTCATGCTTAGTCAAATTTTTCTTGAAATTTTCAGCTTTATTTTCAGTAGGCTTTATAGGCATATTGAATTTCTTGGGGCTCTGGCCTGAAATGACAAACTTAGGTATGTTAACCATTGGAGTATTATTCTTCATGTTCTTCATGTTCTCTTGAAGTTTCTTAATCTTGGGAAGTATCAAGTTATCTTCTTTTAATGGATTATGTCTTCTTGTTGAAACATTTGTCTCTGCTATTTCTTCTTCATCAGGGAGACCTTCATCTTCTATGTTGAACATAGAAACACAGTCCCATAAAACCAAGGTGTCTTCCTCTTATGTTTTTGTTGGTTCATGATCTTTGTCTTTCTCTTCCACAGTTTTTGTCAACTTAGAATCCAACAATTGGTTCATCACTAAGATCATAGAATTTATCCATCCTGGGCAATTCTTCTCAGAGTGAGATTGCTGATGGAATGTGCAAAAATTATCCATTCCTACATCTGTCAAATTCATGGCTGAGGGACTATGTGAGGGAGGATTGGGTTAACTATTGTCTTCTCTCTTTTTATAATAAGGCTTGTATTGTTTATGAGCCTCTTTCTCTTTTTCCAAATCAATCACCCTGTTTGATAACTTATGCATCATCTTCACCACCCCATATAACTCCTCTGATCACTCATCCTTAGGCTTAGTTAATAATATATGGTTTTTGTTTCCATAAGCATTTTCATCTGACTGCATAGGATAGTGTTCTATACTCTCCATTTCTGCCTCCACCTTCTCAGCTTCTTCATAAGTATCTACCAAAGTGGGCCTAACTGATATCTTGGCAAACATGGCTAGATCAGGACCAAGAGATGAGGTATAGTACTCAATTAGGGCATGGTTAGATGGTTTATCAGTTGCATCAAAGTTATTCATGTAGGCAACAAACCTTTCAGTGAAATTATGTACCCTTTCTTTCGTTTCTTTCTTTAAGGAAATCAATCCTTTCATTAAAGCTGCGTGAGTTTTTTGGATTTCATATTTGTTTCTAAACAGTCTCTCAAAAATATTCCAATTTGTGATGGAGTTTGCTGGCAGGGAAAAGTACCATGAATCTTTTTTTCCTTTCAGGATATGCAGGAATAATCTGTAGACTACATCTTCATGTTTTGATTCTTGCAATCCCTTTAAAGCCAAATAAATACTCTGCAAATTATCATCCACGAGAATTCCTTCATTTGGTTCAAACTTGGGTAAAGCTTTGTCAAAACTTTGAGGAATAGCATGTAGTGGAGGTGTCATGTTTAAAGGAGATCTAGCCCTCTAAGCAGGCTATGGAGGTGGCTAATTTGCATTTACATTGGCCATGATTCTGAGTGGAGATGGAGGAGGAGACTGGACAGGTGTTCGAAAAGGAAAACAGTGAGGGAAATATGGCCCCAACTGATTCAGAGGTTGGACAACTTCTTGCAATATTGTTTCTATTGTTTCTACCAATTCTTCAAGATCTTCCACCAATACTGAATCTTCTAACTGAGGATGATATTTCTTATGATACTCTCTTCTGGGTAAAGTAGGAATAATAGATAACCCTCCAATCTTCTTTGCATATGCCCTGGTAATCCTCCTTAAATATTCAATTACTTCATTATTGTTGGAGACATTTACCACCATACACACTCATTTTGGTCAATTTGGCCTAGTTAAACCACTATCCTAAGTTTTATTGACTTAATTGACATCATAGGAGCACTAGATGACATCAGCAAGATCACACCCATGCCCACCTTCAGTCAAGGAGGCTAACTTATCCTTTTCCTACATTCGGGGAGGCTAACTGGAGCACTTCGGGGGTGATTTGAGTGTCATTAATGCCTCATATTGCTAACTAATGGTTACAATTGGTTAAATAGAGTAGTGAAGGCTCCTTCCTTCATTCAATTGATTATTTATTGATTATTTAATGAACTGGAGTCAACAGGGGCGCCTCCAACCACTTCTGATGTTTAGTTACACTTTAGTTAACCTCATCGAGGTTCATTGGAGTCATTGATGCGCTACCACTTGTTGGTTGGCTTACTGTGACATGTGTTTGACCCAATTTAAGTTAGACTCAGTCATTTATTGCACTTTGACTTTAGTTAGGGCTTAGTTGAGTCAATTAGGGTTTTGATCAGTGGTTAGCTTGAGTGTTGACTGTGGCTTACAGTCAGTTAAGTGGCTCACTCATTCAATTTGAATGACCTCCTTGGGAATTCAAATTTCTTTGTCATTCATGCTTGCAACATGATCTTGTATTATATTACTCATTCTTTGTGTGAATATACAGAGCAGCTACTCATTTTGTAGCACAATTACACCATTTGCATGCCTTATTGTTATTAATCTCTTATGAGACTATGTTTAGTCCCTCGATTACTGTGACAGATTAATATGGTATCAGAGCTCATAGCGAGATGAAGCTCATATCTCTCAAAAACAAGGTTTTTGATAGATCTTGCATGAAAATTGAGCAATAGCTCAAAAATCTAGCACTGCACTAGAAGCCAAGGCTTACCGCTTAATACCCCAAGTAAAGAACTTGTTGATCAAGCTTGCTTGATTGACTATGTTGGGTGTGATGAAAGCCTAAAATGTGCAAGCTGCCTAACCTTACATTGCCCCTTTTGTTGTGATTTTCAGGTTTTTGACAGGTGAAAGCATTCACTCCAGCAGATTCAGAGGGCTTCTTCCATAGATATTTTGACTCCATTCAATTTCCACTCATGGAAAGGAGATATGGAGATTCATCTACGCTCCATAGGACTCTATAGGGTGACCATGGACACTGAAGAAGAGCCTGGTTTTGCAATAGACAAGTCTATATTCTTGAACAAGAAGGATGAAGCATTTAGATTCTTGTGCCTCTTTGTTTCCCGAGATCTTCTTTTCCATCTTTCCTGATTGAAGAATCCAAAGGAAATTTGGGACAAATTGGAAGCCCTGTATGGAAAGCAGGATGATTTGAGAGTTTACTAGCTTGAAAATAAATTGATGTCTCTCTAGCCTTCAAATTTTGAGACCTTGAATGACTTTTTCACAAAGTTCAAGCACATTGTCTCACTGTTGAAGCAATGCAAAGTGGAGAAAGAGGATGGTCAGCTCATCCTTGCCATACTCTCCAAAATTGGAGCTGATTATTTAGTTTTTGTCTCTACATTCCGTGCGGGGAAGCTCACAACCCCTAAATGGAAGATGCCTACAATGCCTTCATTGAGTCCCTCACAAGTGAACATGATAAGCTTGTCCAGATGGGGATCATCAGATCCTCCCGTGATCAAGCCCTCCATGTCTTAGGGCCCAAAGATTTGAAGGGTAAAGGAAAGCAGTAGAAGAACCCATAAACTAAATCCAAAACTCCTAAGCCTAAAGTTGAAAACCAGCACCATGATGAGTCTTCTGGCTCAAAGAAGAACAAAGGGAAAGGGCATCATGGAAAGGAAAAAGTCAAGTGTTCATACTGCGGGAAGGGATTCCACCCTGAACATGCCTGCATGAAGAAGAAGCTTGATGAAGCTACCTCTCTCCTTGAGAGAAATCACATCAATCTTCCAGAAAGCTTTCGGAGGAGAGATCAGCAAGATCAGGAACCACAACATGAAAAAGGTCATGCCCTCATGGAAAGCACTTCGAAGTCCAAAGCACTCTTGATTGATTTTGGAGCTTCGAAGCACATGATGGCTGAAAGAGACTCCTTTTCATCCTTGGATACCAGCAAATCCATTTCCATCCACATGGGAGATGACTCCACCATTATTTCAGAAGGACAAGGTACGGTTGATCTTGAGAATGGCTATTTTTCAAATGTTTTGTATGTACCGTCTCTGGCATCAAATATTCTTAGTGTCTATCAGATGACACATATAGGAGTGCCTAAGAGAGTATTTTTCAGCCCGAATGATGTTGAGATAATGGAACTTTCATCCGGGAAACTTGTTGCTAAAGGCCTTGCAAACCATCATGCAAAAAGCCTATGAGTTTTCCCACTTTGTGGTGGATGCAAATCCCACCGCACTGCTAAATCCTGGAAATGAAGTTAGTAGGATGTGGCATGAGAGGTTTGGCCATCTCAATTTCAAATATTTTCAGCAATTACAGAAAAACTCCATGGTTGAAGGCCTCCCGGTCATCAAGGAAACCATTGGAATTTGCAAGGTCTGTGTGGTTGGAAAACACCCTAAGCACAAGTTCAATCGGGGGAAGGCAAACCGAGCTACATGCATCTTGGGGCTGATACATTCTGATATCAGGGATCCAATGCCTATCACATCCATGTATGGATCAAGGTATCTTCTGAATTTTATTGATGATTTTTCAAGGTACACATGGGTCTTCTTTCTCAAAAAGAAGTCTAAAGTATGTGAAAAATTCAATGAACTGAAGGCCTTGATCGAGAATGCCCCTGGGATTAAGATCAAGATATTGAGATATGATAATTATGGGGAGTATTTCAGTAATTATTTTCTGCACATATGCTCCCAAATTGTTATTCAGGTCCAACATTCAATTCCCTACACTCCCCAGCAGAACGGTGTAGCGGAAAGGAAGAATCGATCTCTCAAGGAGATGACCACTTGTATGTTGGAATCAAAGAAGTTGGCTTAAAATTTGTGGGCTGAAGCCATGCATGCTGAATAATACATTCATAACATAGTTCCACACTCATTCATGAAAGGGAATACCCCATTCGAAGCATACTTCAGACACAAGCCGGATGTGTCGAACCTGCGAGTGTTTGGGTCCACTGCATGGGCCCAAATTCCACTTGATAAAAGAAGGGCTTTGCAACCGAAAAGCATAGAATTTATGTTTATTGGGTATCCTAATGAATCAAAAGGTTTCAATCTACTGTATATCAAAACAAAACATATCATCATCGAAAGGAGTTTCAAGTTCGATGAGCCTCTTCAGGAAGTGGAACTAGTGAAGGAGAAAACTGTTGAATTTCCTTCCAATTCTACTGAATATTTGGATGATGAAATTGGGGGTGATGACCCTGATTTGGATCCTATAATTTCTGATATCAGTGTACAGAAAATATCATATTCTTAATCAGGACCTGAAGTACAAAATCATCTTCCCACATGGGCTTGACAGACACTCCTTCACAGGAGCTAACATTGGAAATTTTGATGATTCAAGGAGAACCCGGTTTGATTTCCAAAGAGCAGGTATTGCGATCTCTTGTACTGATAATTTGCTGTATGAAACTTTTTATTTGATGATTAGTTCAGACCCAAAATCCTACTTCCATTCTTGAAAGGATATGAGATGGCAAGTTGCCATGGATGAAGAGATGAATTGTCTTCAGAAAAACACTACTTGGGAGCTAGTTTCTCTTCCTCTGGGAAGGAAATTGGTTCAATGCAAGTGGGTGTTTCAGAACAAGGTTGCTGCTGATGGAAGTACATGAAAATATAAGGAAAGGCTGGTGGAAAATTTTTTCTCTCAGGTCCAAGGTGTGGACTACCATGAGAATTTTGCACTGGTTGCAAAAATGGACTCCATCTACCTAGTTTTGGAAATTTCAGCATCTAAGCTCTGGGAAGTGCATCATATGGATCTTAAGTTAGCCTTTATGCATGGAGATATTCATGAGGAGATATACATGAAACCACCTGAGGGCTACATCTCTGATCCATCTTTGGTTTGCAAGCTAAAAAGTCACTATACGGGTTAAAACAAGCCCCAAGAGAGTGGTATTCCAAGATGGAAGCCTTCCTTCTCTCATAAAAATTCCAAAGGTGTAGATCAGATCCAAATGTGTATATATAGTAGTCTGATGTTCATTTGATTATTATTTTTTTATATGTTGATGACTTACTGATCAGCCATCAAAACTGCTCTCCACAATGCATTTGAAATGAGCGATTTGGGGCTCTTAAAATAATTTTTGGGGCTTAAAATTGAGCAAAATTATGATGGGACAATGGTCACTCAATAAAAATACATATCAGACCTATTATTCAAGTTTAACATGGCTGAATGTAGTCATGCACCATTCCCTTTCCTTTCAGGGATCATCCTTGAAGAAGGAAAAAGCACACCTCCCATGGACTGCATTATTTATCGACAACTGATTGGTAGCTTGTTGTACTTGACACATTCTTGGACTGATATATATTATGCCATAAATGCTGTATCAAGATACATGCAGCAGCCTCGTGATATTCATTGGAAGTCATCCAAGAGGATCCTCCAATATATTCAGGGAACCAGGACCTACGGCATTCACTATGCTGTAGACTCTAAGCTAGAGCTAACTGGATACACATATTTCGATTGGGCGGGTGATTCTATTGATCAGAAGTCTACTTCCAGATATGTATTCATGTTTGGTGGTGGCCCCATTTTCTGGTCTAGCAAAAAGTAGGCCACCATAGCATTATCTTCAACAGAGATCGAGTATCGAGGAGCAGTGAATGCTTGCATCCAAGCAGTTTGGTTGCAAGGAATTCTTTCAGAGTTTGATCTTGGTAGTAATTTGTCCACTGTTCTATTTTGTGACAATCAAAGTGCTATTAAGATATCCATAGATCCAGTTACCAGGAAGAGGACCAAGCATGTCGAGATACACATGCACTATATCAGGGAGCTAGTGCATGACAGGACCATCATTCTGCAATACTGCCCGATTGATGAGCAGATTGCAGACATCTTCACCAAGAGATTTTTAGAAAAGAAGTTCACTTACCTCCATTCACTATTGGGGGTGAGTCCATTAGGGTGATCAGACTAATTTCAGTGTTCAGCTTGAGGGGGGGTTTTTCCCACTAAGTTTTCCCTCTTTTCCTCACTTAGTTTGTTTTTGAGCATTGTTTGAGTTTTAGTATTGTATAGGGTGACCTATGGCCTTAGTTATCAGGGCCCTAGAATTTTTATGCATTTATGTTTTCTACTCCTCCTGAGTATACCTTAAGGGGGGGTGTTGGAGAAATTTACCACCATACACACTCATTTTGGTCAATTTGGCCTAGTTAAACCAATATCCTAATTTTCATTGACTTAATTGACATCAAAGGAGCACTAGATGACATTAGCAAGATCACACCCACGCCTACCTTCACTCAAGGAGGCTAACTTAGCCTTCTCCTACATTCGGGAAGGCTAACTGGAGCACTCCGGGGGTGATCTGAGTGTCATTAATGCCCCATATTGCTAAATGATGGTTAAAATTAGTTAAAAAGAGCAGTGAAGGTGCATTCCTTCATTAAATTGATTATTTAATGAATTGGAGTCAACAGGGGTGCCTCCATCCACTTCTGATGGTCAGTTAGACTTCAATTAACCTCATCAGGGTTCATTAGAGTCATTGATTCACTACCACTTATTGAATAGCTTGCAGTGAAATGTTTCTGAGCTAATTTCAGTTAGACTCAGTCATTTATTGCACTCTAAGTTCAGTTAGGGGTCATTTGAGTCAATTAGGGTTTTGATCAGCGGTTAACTTGAGTGTTGATTGTGGCTTACATTCAGTTAAGCTAGAATCATTCATTCAATTTGAATGACCTCCTTAGGAATTCAAATTTCTTTGTCATTCATGCTTGCAACATGATCATTGTATTGTATTACTCATTCTTTATGTGAATATACAGAGCAGCTACTCATTTTGTAGAACTATTACACCATTTTCATGCCTTATTGTTATTAATATCTTATGAGACTGTGTTTAGTCCCTAGATTACTGTGATAGATTAATAGTTATCAATGGGATAGAGATACCCATTTCCTTTTTCTTCAGCAGTGGGTTTATGAGGCAAACTGGTTTCAGAACTAGCACCAGTGGAGTAATCGCGAGAAAATGAATTTCCTCGTTCAGCCATGCACTGGTGGCCCTCCTTCTAGTGCCAAAACTATTGAGGCATGGAAAATCACAGGTAACAATAGTAGGGATTATCCCCAATTAGCTCGTTATTGTTTGGTATGGGGAATCCATCCAGTTTATGGTCTGACTACCGTAGGTCAAGTAACGGTTAAAAAGTATTTTACCGGTTGCGACCCGGTCCACCATTTTAATTGTATTTTTTAGTTTTATGTTTAGGTATGATATGCAAGTGCCTAGCTAAATGCAGTCGATAGAGATAACGAGAAGTTTCAAAATGTGATGCGCAGGTTCTTACCTCTGGTCTTACCTCTCTCGCTTCTAAATCATAAACAAATAAAACTAAATAAGACTATCTAACCTATCCCTAGGGATCAATACTGTAATTAATAATGATTAATGTATTGTATCACATGCATTTAGAATACTACATATAGTTGTCAATATTTCTGAATACACGAATATAAATAGACAGATAAACAAAGAGATAGCTCATTGTTAATTAAAACATTCATTACTCAAATATGATTGTGGAAATTTCACATAAATAAACAGGAGCACATTCATAACATGAAATAATTCATAAGTTAGAATGATCTCACATTTCATAGAAACAAGCTGAAACAAAAATAGTTCACATCCAACCAGTGCATGCCAAGCATTTGAAACCCCACAGTGCTTTCTCCTGCTGAAAATATAACTCTTTATTATAAGATGAAATAGTTCTTCTTACAATAACCTTGCACAAAGATAGTCTAAAAAAAGGTCCTTCTATACATAAAGCTTTCCTATATTTATACAAAAAGCAAAAACTCTTGAGTTGCCCTCGTTTCCTTTTGGGCTTCTCCTAACCTTTCCTTTACAAAATTTTGTCCTTTGGCTTATGGGTTCATAATACAATATATTACATCATTAATCAAATGTTCTAAATAGTCCAACTAAGATGGCTCAGCTTGCTCATTCATAAATTTCCTCCATGCATTGGCATCTGCTGCTATGTTTTCAAAACCAGAGGGTTCTAGAAATCTGATAGTAATTTCATGCTTAGCAGATTGAGATTTTATACTCACCACTCTTGTCAGAATCAGGCGAAGTTGGTCTTTATAGTAAGTGACTGCTAACTGCCGCATGTGCTACTTCATTTTTAAGCACCTATTCATCTTATTTATTCACTAGCTGAATGGCCTGTTCGTCTTCGCTGCATCGTTCCTATAATTGCTTCAAAAATATTTCATGCTTTGGAAGCACCTCTAGTCTCCTGCTAGTAGAGATTTGAAACCGATTGTAAGTTAGGAGGACTCTTCTACATAATTTCACACAGGAATTCTCCACCTTCCTCACTGTCTTTACTAGCTCTTCTACTGCTTTTCTAGAAAACTCGATGAGCTCATATTCTAGCTTTATTGTCTCCAGGTCTTTGGGAGGTACATTTGCGGGAGGCTCCTTACTTGTTTCCACCCATGCCATTCTTCCCTGTAGAGTTTCTAATATGTCCTGTGTCCTGTCCAAGAAATAGGAAGCTGAAATTATAATTTCCTCCAATCTTATTTCTATCTATTGAACTTTAAACCTCTCCTCCACCATCTGAAGCTATATTTGATGAATCTTACTCCTAAGCATGAGAGCATGCTTCTTTAAAGGTTCAACATCGACTTCCTCCTCCATAGTTGTCTTCAATGAAACTTCTAGTGAATTATTTTGATCTTCCAAGGCTACTATCTGAGTTTCATACAGCTTGGCTTTCTCTTCCACAATGGTTCTTTGTACTTCCAGTTCTGTCACTTTATCTTCTAACTTCTCTGTATTTCTTCTACCTCCTTTACTTTCTTTTTCTTCAGCTCGCAACCAGTTCTCTACTTCTTACACTAACCTGTGAGCTTCTTCCCGCCTTATCTTTGCTGCAACTTCTTCCTTCCTTTTGGGTTTATCAGCAGCTTTGTCGTTTCCTCCCATAGTAGCTATCTTTTGTTTGAGTCTTTTCCTTAAATCTGTCATGTTTTTAGCATTCTGGAAGATCTCTTCATCTTTATCCTAGAAATTTGTATACTCGAAGTGTACTCCAATTGCTATGCAATAATCAACAACTTTATCCTTAGATTCATTCCTATGGAAATTCATTTCACCGAAGTGAAAATACTCTAACTCCTTAACAAACTCCATCGCAGTTTTTACCCTGGAAAATTTGTAACTTCCTAAAAAAAGGGGACTGTAGGATATTCTACCTTCTTCTGCTCAAAAAGGAAATTTCCCACTCCATCAATGTACAACTGTCTCGCAGCCTCTTTATGGATCACATAGTCTGTAGCATACTTGGGTAGAAGGGAAGGGGCTCTTGAACCACTGTACATTCTTAAATATAAACCTTCTTCTGTCAAATAATAGTTTCCATTGTTTTGCAAAACTTCCAAGGCTTCCTCTGACATACAATTACATTCGGCCAAGAAAATTAATGTATACAATGGCATGATGAAGTTCTCACAAATATCCTTGTAATGGTTGTAATATTTTTGAGCCCAGAATAATTTATAGGCAGCATACATAGGGGCCCCGTCTTTATCCAATTGGCACTTTAATGCTGGGAAACGCTGAGTACATAGAATGCAATCAATCAATATCGAACTCATGTAAAATTTTGTCTTCTTCTGGGACACTCATCCCAATGCTGCACTTATACAAGCTGACAGGCTGTTGGACATTATATTTTCCCAATTAAATATTGTACCTTGGGTAGCAACAAAACATATCACTGGTACCCAACCTATTTTAAAGCTTTTTCCATTATCCCTCCTGAAAATTCTGTTTAGCATCAAAGCAATGAACCTGTATGGAGTGTGGAGGGTTGATGTTTAGTAATCTCTAGAAGGCCTCTTACAGAATTTTTTACCTGGTATCATCATCTGTTTAACTGTTTCCACCATATCTAGATTGAGATCCTTTAACCAAATTTCAGTCAAATAGGTTTGCGGTGTTGGTAAATTATAAGCCATAGACACATAGGATGGGATATATGCATCATAACCTTGCCTCTCGGTGTTGGACAGTATCATCCTTGTTACATCTACCCTAGGAAGAATCCACCCTATCACTTTTGAACATGGGAATAGTTCAGGTTTGGTAGCCACTTTCATAATGGCTGATCTCTCAATATTTGCATATATAGGCATATCTTCAAACCTAGCTTCTGGAACACTCTGGTTTGAAATCATTCTATATACCTCTCCCCATTTATACTGCGGATCACCTCCAGTATTGGGTTTAGTATCTTCATAAATAACCTCAACTTTGGTTACTATCTCTACTTCTAGTTCTTCCTCAACTGCTTGGGACTTCTTCTTCTGCTTTCGCGACATATTGCTATGCTGATAATTAGCTTGTAACAATCATGCAACATGATTTTCTTCTATTTACTCCTAGCAAGCTATGTATTGCAAACAACAATAAAAACAATCAGAATATCACCATCCCATCAATATGCATGCTGAATAACTTCTTTTATCAAATAAATAGGCCTTAGTATGAGAAGCAACAGCTAGAAATCGGTAAAACCTATCTTCCCTAGCCTGCAAAAACCTATGTTAAGGAAAACTCTAGATATTCACAACCACCTTGCTCATTTGGGTAGCCAACCTAAATAAGGAAAAAGCGCAAAAAGTGAAACTGTAGACCGCCAAAAACACCAAAACCCCTGATCATTTGTGCACTTCTCCTACATCCCATCGGAATACATCTTTGGTTAAGACATGGTCACGCAGAATAGGTTTTAAATTGATGCGAGAATAAAAGGGGTGGTGCAGATGGCGAAACACTCATTTGCACCCTGTCCTTACTTCCCAAACAAATCTCAAAGGTGCACTCATGGCCACAAAGAGACTGGGTGAGAAAAATAACTGGTCAAAATGAAAAGGATTCACAAATAGACAGGTCAAATCCTAAGTAAAGAAAAACCACCATTGTTCAAAACAAAAAACCCCCGTAGAAAAATACCTAACCTCATCTACATGTGGTCGAAAACAAAAATAATGCTGAGCATAAAAAAAATTAGTGAATCCTACCTGGATACAATGTGGCAGGTAACTTGGACAGGAAACAAGCTCTGCTAGATAAAGATTCGTGCAGGAGAATCGACAGTTGCACAGACTCCATTAGATAACCCTCACGGTGATAATGACACCTGATCCCAACTCTATGACTTTATAAGCCCGAATGCGAGAGTAATCAATTAAACTTGGAGGGAAACAAAAGCTAACCCATAGTTGGAGGCATAACCTTGTGGAAATATGCAATATTAGATTGACTCAACTCTTTCTACCCGGTACATCGGATGGGAGAAACACATCGAAAGACAGAAGCACTAACCTATCTTGGTATCGGCGAGGACATTGTGAAGTTACAGATAGGTTCAGCACTAGATCTCTGCAATGTCATCCAATGAAACCACTAAACTTTCTACTCATTCCCATATACATAGCCGATGGAGATATCACCAACTTAATCGGACTTCATAGAAAGATAGTCAAACAAAGACCCGACTCATCGGAGATGCTTCATACTAGACTTCCGGAAAATCGTAGACTGTCTCCGAGACCATAGATGAAATGAATTTCGATACATGGGATCAAACTTCGTAAGGCTTTCGATGGGCGTACCTGAACGGTAGTCATATGTGCATCCGATGCATCGAAAATCTAGTTGACTAGGCATCGGATACAAGCAGACAAAAACTCAATTTTTTCAAAAACAATAAGCCATGGGAAAACTTTGGTAAAATCGTGGAAATCCTTAAGCCATCTAAACACTAAAATAAAAAGGGGGGACCCTAAAATTAAAATTTTTCGGGGAAAATAGTTGCAGCTGCAACACTGCTAAGTTGGCATATGAATTCATAGCAAAGAATTGGAGTAAGGAAGAGCAAAGATGGTGGTATAAAAAATTGTGGAATTGGAATTTACCTCAAAAATTGATTTTTTTTTTGGTGGTTATCCCTCAAGGATAGTATCCTAACTTGGCATAATCTCATGAAGAGGGGTTGGCAAGGCCCAAGATTTTGCCCTCTATGTAAATAGGAAAAAGAAACAATCTTATATATTTTTGTCAATTGCTTTTTTTGCAAACAAGTTTGATTAGGTGTTAAAGACATTATGGGCTTCAATTTGGATTGGGGTGCATAAAATCTGGAGATTTCTTTTTCAGATTGGTTTTATAACATTGATTCCTTTAGTTTGCTTCCAATTTTTATCTCTTGGTCTCTTTGGGTTTCTAGGAATAAAGTTGTATTTCAAGATATCAGTTCCAATGCTTTTCTCTATGGGATTAGTGGTATAAGTATTTTTAACTATTATTTGAATATCAATCTTCCAAGGAAGAAAAAAAGGTATTATCAGGTAGATTTCGCCTCTTCTTACATTGAATATTATTTTGATGATGCCTCCAATAATTCCTGTTGTGGTTGTGGCATGGTAGTTATATTAAACGATGAGCATTATTTCTTTTTTAAAGTTTGGGAGGAGGATAGGGAACTAATACCAAGGTAGAGCTGCTGAGTTTATGGGGTTTACTTCAATTTGATGCTCTAATTGGCATATCTAATATCAGTATTTGTGGTGATTCCAAAGTGTTAATTGAATGGATGAATGGAAATTATAAACTATAGGTTTTGTTAATCAATCACTGGTGTGAGAGAGTTCATAATTTAGAAACATCCTTCAAGCAGATCACTCTCATACACATTTCTAGAACCTTTAATTCTAGGGCCGATATTATCTCAAAAAGTGCCACTTCACTTAAATCTGGCCTTTTAAGGTTTCAAGAATATTTAGAAGGACTATTGATCCATGAAGGACAAATAGGTCTCATAGATTTGGTCTAATTGATGGCTGGGAAGTTTCAGATGTTCAGTTTCCTCTGGATGCATTTTAGATATTGGTATAATTTTTGAAAAAGAATAGCTCTATAAAGTATTTTTGTCTTGATATGTAAGAATGAATAAGAGTGTAAGGATGATATGAAAATGTAAAATTTTTTCTTTGATTAATATAATAGCAGGAAAAAGGTCTTTTTTTTGTGAAATTTTTTTTACGTAGGATTTAAAAATATTTTATACAAGGAGTTTCCATTTTTTAAGTAATAAAGATAAAACATTATTAAATAAGTAGAAAGACTGGAAAAACCAAGTTTTAGGATTGTTTATGATTAAACCAAGTTATGTTGTTTTATATTAAATAACACAGCAAAAGAGTGATTCCACTTGAAAAGAGAGAAGAAATGGAAGGAATTTGTCTTTAATAAATATAAATAATGGGAAGCACGAAACTAATTCAAATCCCTAAATAAATAAAAAAGAAAAAAAGTAAAAGAAGAGGGAAAAATCCCAGTAAATGTTTGGAGGAAGAAGATATGAGAACTAATAATTTTCACATGAATGTGAAAGAATTATGTTGCATTCCAACACAAAGTATTGAGAGGTAGTTTGGAATATTGAAATTAATCCATTTCTAGCACTGATAAGTACCTATATAGTAGGGACTAACTATAGCCAGGGTACAGTTAGGAAAATATTTCAGAACTAAACAAGAGATTGGTTGAAGGTTTATGAAGAATGGTTAAAAATTGACAAGAGGGTTCTTAAAAGCATATTAAGAAGAAATACTTATATCTCCTTTGGTGGAATCCCTCCTTGTATCAGAGTCAACTTGCAGGAAACAATGAATTTTTTATTGCGGTCGAAGGTTGGAAGGACCCTTGTTGAGTTATTCTGGAAGAATGTCTAATATTATTCAATAATTAAAGATACGTTTCTAGAAATATTTAATTAGCATTGTTTAATTATTGATTTCCTATGAAGAAATATAGTCATTGGTTCAGAACGATGGTTGGGATGAGAGAAGTGGATGGAATCACGGTGAGCAATAGTTGCAGGGTTTGCTTGAGTACGGGGTTTCTACCAGGGACTGAAGCCTGGACATCTGTTAGGGGGATAGGTCCTGGGATGAATGAGCAAGAGGATGGGGGGGGGAAACCCCCATACCCTGAGCTCGAACATGGAAATTGAGAAAGGAAAGGAGAAATTGCAAGCAAATAATCTACATTCATGGATGGGTGGAGAAGGAACCAAAGAAACCAATAAAGAAGCTAATGCAAAGACAGAGAATAGAAAGTCAGGACAATGCGTCCCAAAATAGAAAATAGTTTCGAATCTGCATATTAATTCAGAAAGGGTAAGGTAAGACATACAATATATGAAGGAACATGCACTTATAGAAAAAATTGTTGGGATCTGGCCCACAAAGAAAACTCTAGTGTGGTGGATAAATACGAAATAGAAACTGCAAGGACATTATGATCTACAACTAGGAGCCAACGGATTCGTCATGATTATCTTCTTTAATGAAGAATATAGAACCAGAATATCTGAGAATGGACCTGTTGTAATCTCACAGATCACATAAGGTTACCAATAATACATACTAAAACATACATAACTATAAATCAGATACAAGAGACAAGAACAGATAGGAAAACAGATTATATTAATGTAATGAGTTCATACAAGGCAGAGAATTGAACTGAGTTCTTGCTTGGCTCAACAGCCTAATATATACAAGTTACAAATAGTTACAAAAAATAACTACATGTCAGTTCGATGAACCGACATGACTATTAGTTAGCCTACTAATCTTCTAGTTTAGTTGGCCGACCGACTTAGTCGCTGATCGACTAAGTCGGCCCATCGACTTAGTCGGCTGATCGACTCAGTCGGTCTTCGTTCAAGTCAACTTTGTCGACTTGCTCCTTCTACATCTCCCCCATGAACAAAACGTTTCTTCGTCCCGAAGAAACAGGGAGGTACAAAATTTGAGACTCTGTCGAATCAATCATATTTGCTCATGATGTGGACTGTGCAAATGGATGGTTGGTCTCTTCTGGACGCAGACTTCGACAATGGCTGGTGCTGTGATGGCAAGATGATGCTGAAAGTCGATCCAACTCTGCAATTCCTTCTGGATATCGATTGTTAAGGTAGTGAGACTTGAAAGGATCGACATATTTTCGGACATGGGAATTTCTGTGTTGTTCTCCATGTTGGGACCCAACAAGTTGTTTTGCTCTTCTGCAGCATTGATGAGTCGTTTCATCTGTGGGCAGATGATGTTGACTTTCTCTAGATTGGGAAGGGCTTATTGAACCCACTGATGTGCCTCTCGTTCTAGCTTTTGCAGTTTGTTTGTCTCCATCACAATTTGTTCTTCAATGGTCTGCCTCAGTTCTGCCTCTGTCGAATTCCAGCCCTCCAAATCCTGAATGCCCTGTCGCACCTGCCTTGTCTGCTGATAGACCTACCCATAGTGAGTAGGCTAGTCTCGTAATACTTCCTCAGTGACAACTGATTCTTCCATATGATCCTGTAGAACCTTGTATGCCTACGAGAATGTAGTGTGCTGGGCCAGGAGCAGTCGAACAGTCTCCTACTTTTGCTCTTCCTTAGTCTCTTGCATCTGGGTCTGGACGGTCGATACCATCATCTCGAAGAGCTGATATGCTCTTTCCAGTGGTCGATCTATGTCGACTTTGATAGGGCCTGGTATCACGGTCTGTACTAGAGCTATGCATCTGCCGAGAAAATCGACTTCTTCTGCATTTTTGGCTACAAGCTCTTTATTTTTTTGATCTGTCTTTTTCTTTGACTCTTTGGCCACAGTTTTAAGGAGTTGGCTGACCTCTGTGTCGTCCAAGGAACTTGCATCCCTTAGGCTAATCCGAAGACCGGATGTTCTATGAGGCTCTTTCGTTTTCTTCGGTTTGTCTATCTGTTGCTCTTGGGTATCTGCAGCAGTGGAGGTTGGGTCTGTGGTTGGTGGAATGGAGGTCGAGGGTTTTTCTGGTTGGTTAGGTGGTATAGAAGTTGGAGGTTTTTCTGTTTGAGGAGGTGGTATGACCACTTCCAGTTGTGAAGATAACGGTGGCTGTGATGGGTTTGGCTGTAATTCTGGTGGTGGGGATTTTGACGGTGGTGGTGGTGATGAAGAAGGTTGTGATGATGGTGGTGTTGGGGACGGAGTGGGGGTATGGACAGGGGTCGAAGGATTGGGCAGGGTGTGTTGTGAGCTTTTGTCGGAAGAAATACCTGCTTCCAACGGTGTAGTGGGTAGGTCGTCCTGGGCGTCGGTGATGATTGGCTTGGTGATAGACTTTGATGTTCCTATTACATCACCTTGTTGGTCTCGGGTGAATGTCGTTGTAACAGTTGCATAGGGCTTCTTGCTTGCATAGAGAGGAGTTTGGGTTTGTATTTTCTGGGCCGACTTAAACATTCCAGGAAGTGTCACGAAGAAAGCTTTAAGCTCAACGTCCTGGTCGACCCTGGCTCTGAGTGCCTCGAGGATGGCGCGTTGATATTCATCATGGGGACAGTCTGCCTATTATTCTGGTGCTTGCTCCTCGACTATGGTTGTCGGGGATGGGGGGGCAGGGGTCGACACAAGGTCGACCACATTTTCAGGTGTCGGTCCCATTTTGGATTTCTTTGGTCGACCCTCCGGAGCTCCTGTGTCCAGATACCATTGAAACTGAATTTCAACTGATACTTTATTGGCACGGGCATCCTCGACAATGTCGACGGCTGCAGTTGCTAGTTCCTCCTCATCGTTGGATGAGTCAGCCAGAATAAGCTTGCGCTTACCCCTACCTTGTTGTAGTTTTTGGGCCTTGATTTTTTTCCTGGCGACAGCTATCTCCTTAGCTAGCTTCTTAATAATGCCTCTGGATAAAGCATATTCCAGTTCATCTCCTTCGACTTCACCTGTTGGTACTTGAGTGGGGTCGACGGTTGCTGGAGCCGAAGGAGTTGTCTGTTGCGGTGGTTGCACTGTTGGCTGTGTTTTTTCTGTCGAAGGTTTGACTGTGATGTGTACCCGACTAGTGGGCACGGCCGGGGTATCCTCTGACACAAATGTGCTGATGTATAAGTTGAGCTCGTAGTATTCTTCTTTTTCTTGGTCGGTGAGTGGCTCTATGATGGAGAAGTCGACCTGTTTGGCAGCCTCTGGAATTGGTATCTTTGTCTATGCTTGTCGGGTCAACTCTCAGAAAATCTGGTCGACCATCGGGTAGTAGTCGAGGTCCTGGGCTTTGGGGTCCTAACCTCGCATGTACCATACTGATGTATGATCAAGTTCTAACTGTATGTGAGACTCAGTAGGGAGATTTTGTCGGATGTTCTGGGGCACCCTCCACCTCATCGTGCAAACCTTCAGCTGCTGGAGCCAGTTTTCCAAGAAGACTTTCCCCTGTGCCAGCTCATGTAGGGTTCCTTTTTGTGAAAAGGGTTTAAAGCGGTGCATTTGGAACTTGGTCGGCTCCCAAAATAATGGACTGGCATCTCTCGCAGATGGTTTTGATCATTTCGGCAACATAATCTCCCCATCGGTAGATCCGACCGTCGGTTGCAATTGTGTCGACGGCCTCCAGCATCTATAGTTTAAGGTCGCTGCCTCGACCAGCCAATGTAAGTGTGATTGATATGATTTTAGCCATGATCTGTGGTGTCCTTGTCGCAATCTATCCGATCATCAATCCTTTGGAATTCTTGCCTGACGATGAGCTCGTAATTTCTTGGACTAACCCGTCTTTGATCCCAATAGGTACAGGGCTTCCTTGGTTGGACAAACCCGTAAGCTTGGAGATAACATCCCCAGTGATATCAATCGACTGGTCGAAGTAGAATCGGCCATTGTGGTAATGACTGATAATGAATTTAACAGCTACTTCTTTCATCCCACTGAAGCTGGCCATCAGTGGTGCGTTAGGGTAGTTGAAGATGGAGCTCTTTCGAATTTTCTTAGCGGCCTGGGTCATTCTGTTGTCAACATAGGCCCACTCTTGGATCTCTGTCCAGAGTTTCTGGAATGGGCCCTCCTGTACCTTTGCATTTTTTATGTTCTTTAAGTGGCTGATCAAGGGGGTGTCCTCCGCTTGCATCTCCTTTGCCTTGGTCGCGGCTCTGGTTAGTTTGGGTGCCATTGCGTCGGACTGGTTGGGGTTTTGACAGGGTTCTTGGTTTTTGGTCGACTAAGATTACGGGTGCTCTGAGGGTAATGGGTGTGGTGAATGAACCTTCGACTGTCCATTATTTATAGGTGTGGGTGTGGTTGAGTGTCGAACTGGGTGTCTTAATGGCGGACTTGACAGTCCAACTGCAATACTTGAGTGAAACTTAATGGAGGATTTGTTTCGGTGCTCAAGGCCAACAATGCGTGATGGGACTTTCGAAGTCAATGGTCAGTGTCGTTGGTGAAAATGGTTGGCCTGATTGGTCGATGAAGATGGTCGATGGTGGTGATGTCGGTGGTCATTGTAGTGAGTCGCTGTCATGGTTTGTTGGGTTTGATTGTATTGTTTTATTTTTGGATGATCGTCGTTTGAAATGTTGACCTCCTTAGTTTTCACTTTGGCATCCAGCCACTCTGGTGCTTTAGCTTCAATGATCAGCCGACTTCCTTCTTTGAACTGTGAGAATGTAACCAGAAAGTCGGCTGCAATCATTCTGTCAAGGTCTGGTTTGTTGGTGGTCTCGACTTTCAAGATTGAGTAGATCGGTCTGGTTGTTTCAATGTGGTCGGTCTTCCATCTAAAGCTCTTACCTTCTATGTGTTCATTTTCTAAGTGTAAACGTGTCGACTGTGATTTTGATTCAACTTGTATCTTGTTATAGTCCTTGATTTGTCGATGGTCTTGGGAGGGTTGTTTTTCTGTCGGTTGAAGAAACTATTTGATTTGGTGTGCTGTCCCAGCCAGTTTTTCGTTTTGAGGTATGAACTGGAAGTCCTTAATAAAATTTTCTTTAAGTTCATGCCAAAAGAAGGTTTCTCCTCTAGCTTCCTCCATCTTATACCATTTATTAGGAAAGTCAGCTAGGGTTGAAGGGAACAAATGTGGCCAGGCTCGCTCATCTTTGTATCCAAGCCTTTTCCACTCCTTTTCACAAAGCTTGATGTGGTCTTCTGGATCTTGGCCTTGGACAAAGATAGGGATTTGAGCTTCCCGGGTTAACTTTTTCCCACCAAATCGTTCGACAAAGAAATTTGAAGCAGTTGTCCAGGTCTGCAATTTTGTCTGATGGGTGTCCCACCATCTAGCTGCTTGACCGGTAAATGTTTCCACTAAGCTTTGAAGTCTGCCATGTTCTCCAATATTTTTAGATACTTGTTCAACATGCATGATTGGGGATTCTCTCTCCTTATATATGGGCAGTTAGGTATTATGTAAGTTGGTTGGCTGTCAGGTAGGTCGTTCCCTGATTTGTTTTTCAAAGACTTTGGGGATAATTGATACAATGAAGCACTGTCGGGTAGGTTTTTTCTGTACTTTTTGTATAGTCCAGCACCCTCTTGCTTTTGTTTCATAATTTTCCATTTCCCAATCATATAATTCAGCATCTGAATAAAATCCAATTGAGTCTTGGTTACCTAAGTGAAGCTCCCCATAGATGTTTGGCTATGTATAGTCCGTATTGTTATGGATTTGGTAAAGCTGTCTGACATCGACTTCCTCATCAATCGGTTCTGTCCAAGGTTGTCCTTGTGATGGATTAATAGGTACGATGACCTTTTGGCCATTTCCTTTGAGATTAATTCGTTCCTTGTCTAAGGCTATGGAGGCTTTCATCTTTCGTCCCCAAGGTCAACCAACTAGTGCTGGGAAGGAGCTAGATCCTTCTTTTGGGTCGATAATTTCGAAATCAACCTTAGTCGAGATTCCTTTGATGGTCGTGTCAACATATTTCCAAACCCCAATGGGTTCAATGAGACCTTGGTCGGTGATTTTTAGTTAAATGCCTGACTCATAGAGTCGAGGTCGGCCCATATTTTCCCATGTATCCCCGGTCATGATATTTACTTGAGACCCAAAATCGAGCACAACTTGTCGGACATGGTAACCTTCAATTTCCAGGTCGACAAGTGGGTCGACATTGTTTTTGTCTTTTTTATTTAGGCTGCAAATGTTCTTAGTTTGTTTTCCCAAGTTAGTGCTTTTTATTTCATGTAATAAATCAATGAACTGGGCGACGGACTTGTCTGTTTGGATGAGATGAGTTAATTGCTGTGTCGTGCTAAGTCGACTGTTAATAATGTCTTCTTGCTATGCAATGTCTTGAAATATGTGGGTGGCTTCTTGATAGGTTTTTTTTTCCTTCAGAGGATCCGGATAACCATTTGTGTTGTTAATTTTACTAATTTGGGGGTTATCAGGCCCTATTTTTGTGCCTTGGCGAGTGACAATATGCAGATTTTTAGTAGTTAATACATCATGCTTTTGTACACAAGACAAGACATTAACATTTTTCTTATTATTGATTTTTTCTAACATGGTAGGACAATCCTCCAGAGAGTGATCGCCTACTCCACAATGCGTACAGAATTTAAGGTCAGTTCTGTCCTTGTATGGACAGTCTGCGCATCGGTGCCCTTCTTTATAACAGATGAAGCACTGGGAGGGTCGACGAGTTCGTATGTCGCGATTCCCAACGAATCGACCTCTTCCTCCAAACCCTTGTCGTCGATTGTCATACCGGCGCTCATATCGTCGGCCTTCATATCGTTGCCCGTTCTGGTCATTAGTATTATTTTCCTCATTTCTTTGCGCCACTGCATTCATCTGGTAGACCGCCTGATAGTTCTGTCTATTTTTCAGGTTTAATTGACAGTCGACCGTATTGTGACTTTATGTCTCATAGATGGCACACCAGGAAGCTTTGGCATTCTTCATGTTAAAAGGACATTCTTTCATAGAATGATCTCCATGCTCCTGGCAAATGTCGCAAAATACTTTAGTTTGCACAAAACGGACGTCTTGTCGGCTGTATTCATGTCGACAATTATCTTTCGAGTGTCCGGTCGTTGAACATTTAGTACACCAGATTTCTTGATTCTTGAGGGTCAGTTCTTTCAAGGATTTCTACACATTTTCGAGTTGTTCCTCTAACCTGTGGTCCGTCAGATAAGCAGCTATGTCTTCGTCCATTTCCACCTGCAGAGCTTTGGTCAACGCATCTTCATATGTCTTGAACGTTTCCAGACTAATATGTCGGCGTACTTTCTGTGATAGTCCTGCAAGGAACCATTGAATTAGTAATTGCTCATCAATAACATAATATAATTGGCTTAATAGGTCCTTCCAACGTTTGTCGTAGTCGCAGACTGTCTCCCCTGGCTTTTGCTGCGTTGTCTTGAGCTTTTTGGCTGCCAGGTGCTTGGCGTCTGGGGTTTTGAAAAAAGATAAGAATTGTGCTTTAATCTCATCTTTCATTGCTTTGGGTTTCCTTTCCAAAAAGGTCATGTACCAGGTCAGGGCCCTTTTCCGTAAGGCTCCTGCAAACTGAGACATTTGTCAGTCTTCATCTGTCACCCGGTTTGCATCCTAGATCGACTCGCAGATGAACCAGTGTCGTCTGGGATCTTCATCTCCCTCATAGAGGGGAATGTGGGCTGTTCCGTGACCCATGTTTGAGTCACTTTCACTGCTCTCTGAAGACGGCGGAGGTGGAGGTGTGGGTGGTGGTGAAAGTGGTGGGGTTGTTGATGTGGTCGGGCCT
The DNA here is from genome assembly GCA_001517045.1 of Pseudotsuga menziesii. NCBI lineage: Eukaryota > Viridiplantae > Streptophyta > Pinopsida > Pinales > Pinaceae > Pseudotsuga > Pseudotsuga menziesii. The sequence goes on from LPNX010736883.1 coordinate 134,493, forward strand.
GCGGAATTTTGGTCGACGGAACTTGTGTTCCCGTCGGTTGTTGATTCATCTTCGGCGTACAGTGGGTTGTTGTGGATTTCTATTGTCGATGGTCCACTGGAATTTTGTGTGCACAGGTATGATTCTTTGATGTCTTCTAAAGTTGTATGTGGCAGGGGGGTGCTCCTTCCTATGTCGGTAAGAGCAAGTGGATACTTCGAAGGGAAGGTGCTGCCTGAAACGTCACCCAGTTTCCTTCAAGCGGTCGATGTATGATAAGGTGTCGACCCATGTATGTTTTGTCACATAGTCGGCTCCATATGCTGTAGTCACCAGCTCGTAGTCTTAGATCATCTTCAATAATAGTCTGGATTCTAGTATGTGGATTTGTCGGGGAAAGGGTTATTCCTTCACCGGGAGCTGTTAACTAGAGAGCTTCTGGCTTCTCTATCCACACTTCTTCTTCCATAGGGGACACCTCTTGTTCTACACCCTCTTCCCGTCGGTCATGACCCGACACTGGTGGATTCTCTTCTTGGTCGTTCTCCTTAGGGTTTTGTTCTCTATGCAGCCCGTCGGCCCTTTCGTGTCTTGCTTCCCTTCTCTGCTATCTCTTGTCCCTTTCTTGCTTCTTAATGTTCGACATACTTTCGTACAGTACTATTTTCTCCAAGTCCTCTATAGTCGACTTTTCATTACTGGTGACGTCTCTTTAGGTCGACTAGGATCCACTATACTCTACCTTCGACACAAAACCAGCTACCCCCCCATAGCCTACCCGATGCTTTTAGAAATCTCAGATAGTTCGACTCACTTGCTCAGGAAGTATTCCCACTCCCTTTCTACAATAAATTTCTCCCACTTCCTCTGCTTTTCCTCCTAGTTGGTGTTTGGGGGCTGTTCGCACAGTGGTGGTCTTGGTTCGACGATGTGGCCTGCTCCGTTCTCTATCAAGAATTTGAACAGCAAGGTCGGCAAGGTGCACAAGAATTGTTTAGTGAAATCTGTGTAGAATTTCGCTTTGACAGTTTCCACTGATGTCCTGTCTTCGACCGCTTGCTCCTCACAGAAGTCGTCGGCAATTTTCTTAAACCACTCCGACAGATTTGTTCATCCCCTTCGAAATAGTTTATCTAGCAAATACTGTTCTTTAGTCGCATTTGGATTTCTCATCCAGTAGCTGCTTCAACAGTTGTGGCACTGATTCGACGAATTTTTCATGTGTCTCTATGAAAAATCTGGCTCTAGCTTCAGCGACTGTTAATCTGTTTTGTCTTGCGTAATTTTGTAAGTAGTTCGCAATTTTACGGTCCCACCAGTCCTTGATCTCCCGCTCTAGTATCATATGTGAGCATATATCTTAGACATGTACTACCAGCAACGGAACCAATGTTGTAATCTCACAGATCACATAAGGTTACCAATAATACATACTAAAACATACATAACTATAAATCAGATACAAGAGACAAGAACAGATAGGAAAACATATTATATTAATGTAATGAGTTCATACAAGGCAACGAACTTAACTGAGTTCTTGCTTGGCTCAACAACCTAATATATACAAGTTACAAATAGTTACAAAAAATAACTACCTGTCGGTTCGGTGAACCAACATGACTGTTAGTTAGCCGACTAATCTTCTAGTTTAGTTGGCCGACCGACTTAGTCGGCTGATCTACTAAGTCGGCCCATCGACTTAGTCGGTTGATCGACTCAGTCGGTCTTTGTTCAAGTCGAATTTGTCGACTTGCTCCTTCTACAGGACCTTACTTTTTCAACTCTACAGACCTCTTTGTAGAAATTCTGACCAGCAATAGATTAATTTCACTCACAACAAATTACAATTGATCATGCAAAATTGTCAACAATGGAGACTGAAAATGGAGCTGTAACACAAAATTATATTAACTCAGTGTACAATAGCCAACCCTATAATAACATAGGCTGCTGAATAAATAGAATACATGAAGAAATCGAATGCATGAGGAAGCATCCAAATCTAGCATAAAGTAGGCTTACCCAAAATAGGCAAATCCCCCATAGGTGTAAAAAGATGATACCAAATCTGTCATGAGGCTCACGATTGAGGGTGCATGGGCAAGATAATGAGTGGTGAAATGGCAGCTCATACATGCTTTTTCATGGAGGAAAGAGTGGAGGATGAAAGGGGAATAAAACAGGTTCACCTCACCTAGTCTTGCTTTCCTTATGTGCTTTAAAAACTGAAAAAGCATTCAACAAAGCAGAAAAAGTAGAAGGGCGCCTAGGAGGCCAGGAATAAAGTAGATTTGATTCCTAAGGATTTCCCAAGCGCTACATGAGTCAAATATGGCAAGTTTGACCTCTATGGATAGGCAATTAGCAACTTGAACATGGTGGGACTCATGAAATAGGCAAATAAGACAAAAATAAATGAATTAATGTCTAAGTGGGTAATACTATGGGTTTGATTATTCTAACACCCCCCCTTAAGCCTGAATTTATGAGTAATAAATCAAAATATAGGGCCTAGCAACAAGGATTAGTCACCCTTTTACATACTGCAAGTCCATATGAACCAAGGAAAGAGGCAAAACCAACTTGGGAAAATCCTCCCTTAAACATGGACTGTAAAACAAAATTGTAGAATCTTGTCTCCACTCATGCTTTGACAGCATGATCAGCAATCCGAAGCAGTGATTTGAGATTGCTGAAGGTCTTCTCACAAAATGCCTTGGTGAAGATATTAGCTACTTGTTCTGAAGATGAACAGAAGAGTAGATGAATGGTGCCATCATGCACAAGCTCTCTGATGTAGTGCATGTGAATCTCAATGTGTCTGGTTCTCTACTTCTGAACTGGGTCTTTGCAGATTCGAATGGTACTCTGGTTATCATAGTAGATGGTAGTTGAGTACTCAGGTTCAAAACCACACTCTCCAAGTAAACCCTGCAACCATAAACACGGAGTTGTTGCATTGACAACTCCTCTGTATTCAGCTTCTGTAGATGAGAGTGCAATGGCACTCTGTTTCTTGCTTGACCAACTGATTGGCCCTTCTGCAAGCATGAACACATAACTTGAAGTGGAATTCCTATCTGTGCTATCACCTGCCCAATCATTGTCAGTAAAACCAATTAACTCAAGGTCAGAATTGGATATATAGAAAATCCCATGTGTCCTTGTTCCCTGAACAAAGCTAAGGATCCTCTTGGCTTCTTTCCAATGGATCTCATGGGGCTGATCCATGAATATAGTAGCAACACTGACTGCATAACAAATATCAGGTCGAGTATGTGTCAAATACAATAAACATCCAATCAACTGTCTATACAAAGTGTAGTTTACCATCGGTGGAGAATCATCTTCCTCCAGCTTCACTCCTGAAAGGAAAGGAGTTTTGCTTGCTTTGCAATCTTGCATTCTGAATTTGATCAGCAAATCCAAGGCATATTTGGACTGGTGCACCTTGATTCCAGCTTTGGTTTGAGCAATCTCAAGCCCCAGAAATTGACTTAAGAGCCCCAAATCTGTCATGGAGAAGGCTTGGTTCATAGCTCCTTTTAGGGAAGCAATCTCAGCCTGTGAGCTTCTTGTAATGAGGAGGTCATCAACATATAACACAATGATCATTAATGAACCATTAATTACCTTCAGATAGACATTCAAATCTGATTTGCACCGAACAAAATTCAGAGATAGAAAGAAGCTATCTATCTTGGCATACCAAGCCCTGGGAGCTTGCTTTAGCCCATACAATGACTTTATCAACCTGCACACAAGAGAATGGTCAGTAGAAAAACCTTGGGGCTGCTGCATATATATCTCCTCAGTGAGATCACCATTCATAAAGGCACATTTTACATCCATATGATGTACCTCCCATTGCCTTGATGCTGCAATGGCTAGAGCTAGCCTGATTGAATCCCTCTTTGCCACTGGGGAAAATGTCTCATTGTAATCAATGCCATGAACCTGTGAGTAGCCTTTAGCTACCAATCTAGCCTTGTACTTTAGTGGTGAACCATCAGCATCCAATTTGGTCTTATAGACCCACTTACACTGTACTAGTTTTCTCCCTGGAGGAGGATCCACTAGCTCCCATGTGTTGCTCTTCTGTAGTGAGTTGAACTCCTCATTCATGGAAGCTTGCCATATTGGATCTCCTGATGCTTCTTCATATGTTTGAGGATTAGACTCCACCATCAAATAGCATTTTTCAGCAAACTCAGGATCCTTCATGCACAGACCACTCTCAAATTGAGATC
>LPNX010736883.1:139794-156061 GCA_001517045.1 Pseudotsuga menziesii
CTTTCTGTGTGATTGCCCTTCGAACAGTATGAGCACTTATTCATTTCACCTTTGTTTTTCTTCTTCTGGTTATTTTTCTTGGGACCTTGTTGATCCTCTGGAGAATGCTTCTTGTATCTTCCTTTCTCAGGTGGCTTGTTAGCTTTCTTCTTGATTTTTGAATCCACCTTCGAATCTCCAGCAATCAAAGCTTGATCTTTGGATGGTTTGATGGTGCCCATCATCACCAGCTTGTCTTGTTCTTGTGTGAGAGATTCCATGAAATCTGCAAGGCTAGGCATCTTCCAGGTTCGAGCTGTGAGTTTTGTGGCATAGAAGGTCGAAACAAAGACTGAGTAGTCAGGTCCTAGCTTCGAGAGGATGGCCAATACGAGCTGATCATCTTTCTTTTCAATACCACACTGTTTCAGCTGCAAAACTAGTGCTTTGAACTTAGAGAAATATAGCTGTAGGGATTCAAAATTACTGGGACTCAAGGAAATCAGCTCATTTTCGATCTGGTGTCCCCTCATCTCATCTGTCTTTCTGAAGAGTTCAGAAATTTTCTCCCATACTTGATCCGGTGAAGTTAATCCATCGAGATGGAAAAGGAGGTCTCGGGAAATACTGAGACATAGGAGGCCATAGGCCTCATCTCTCCGATTGTGTCATTTGATCTTCTCTGCAGCAGGATTGGGCTCTACTTCTATAGCCATAGTCACCCTGTAGAGGCCTTTCACTCTCAACAAGATCTCCATCTCTGCTTTACATTCAAAATAGTTGAAGGGAGTGAGGATAGTTTTCTGTGAATCCATAGCTTTAGAAAATCTGTCCCGGCTGTCAGTAGAAGGCTCCCAGTCTTGATGTCGAACCTGCAAAACAATTTTTGAAGGAGAGTAACAACCTACAATGGCTCTGATACCATGTACAAATTCTGACCAGCAATAGATTAATTTCACTCACAACAAATTACAATTGATCATGCAAAATTGTCAACAATGGAGACTGAAAATGGAGCTGTAACACAAAATTATATTAACTCAGTGTACAATAGCCAACCCTGTAATAAAATAGGCTGCTGAATAAATAGAATATATGAAATAGAATGCATGAGGAAGCATCCAAATCTAGCATAAAGCAGTCTTACCCAAAATAGGCAAATCCCCCATAGGTGTAAAAAGCTGATCCCAAATCTGTCATGAGGCTCACAAATTGGCAAGGGCGCATGGGCAAGCTAATGAGTGGTGAAATGGCAGCTCATACATGCTTTTTCATGGAGGAAAGAGTGGAGGATGAAAGGGGAATAAAACAGGTTCACCTCACCTAGTCTTGCTTTCCTTATGTGCTTTAAAAACTGAAAAAGCAGTCAACAAAGCAGAAAAAGCAGAAGGGCGCCTAGGAGGCCAGGAATAAAGTAGATTTGATTCCTAAGGCTTTTCCAAGCACTACATGAGTCAAAGATGGCAAGTTTGACCTCTATGGATAGGCAATTAGCAACTTGAACATGGTGGGACTCATGAACTAGGCAAATAAGACAAAAATAAATGAATTAATGTCTAAGTGGGTAATACTATGGGTTTGATTAATTTAACACTCTTCCTAAGACCATGGAAAGAATAGTTCAATCTAGATAAGGAAAATCTATCGATCGCCTTGGTATGGATTAGAATGTATTCATTTCCAATAGAATACTGGAAGGAGAAAATATTGAAAGATATTAGAAACACATTGGGGAACTTTGTCAAAGTATCAGAGAAAACTAGACAGAGAAGGTATACATCCTATGCTCATATATGCATTTACTTGGACATATCTCAGGACCTCCCAGAGAGCATTGAATTATCATGGGATGATGAAGACTAGTTTCAAGTGATTGATTATGAGCAGATAACCTTCAGATGTAGAAGATGCCATGAACATGGGAACCTGTTTAGAGACTATCCACAAAATAAAAAACCTAGGGGAAAGAAAGATCAAGAAAATCGAGATTCAGAAGAATTTATGAGAGTCCCTAACAAGAAAACAGTAGTCAAGAAGTCCTCGGGACCAGAGATCCATAAAAAAGTTCAAACAAAAAGTAGGTTTGAATTCCTCCAAGAAGCAAAGATTAGTAATAATAAACAAGAAGACCACATTAAAGATAAGCAATATCCAGTGAAAGAACCGAACCTGAAGATACATGCATAGGAAGAGACTCAAGATATTAACAAGAATGATCATATGGTTCTTGAAACAGATGGAGAAGAAAAGGAGATTGGAGATCTTGATCTAGATGGATTTTAAGTGGCATGTTCTAAAAAAATACTAGATCAGATTCCATCACAATAAGTCTCTCTGCTGGAAAAGGCGATAATCAAGGAAAAGGATTTGAAGTTTCTTGGAGTAGTGATAGAATCCCCTAAAGACCCAGATGGTAAAAACAAAGGGGAAAAATAAAAAATAGGAAGGAATAGCAATGTGCAAAGAATCCATCTCGTTGGGGCTAAATGTGTAGCTTCTGGGTAGTATCGCACCATAGATGCGACCCTCTCTCCCGCAACCAAGTAGTCTCTAATGCAAATTACATCCTGGAATATACGAGGCTGTAACAATACCTTGAAGATTCGTATTCTAAGAAGAAGGATAGAAATGGAAAAACCGAGCATCATCTTTTTAAAAGAAACTAAATGCTCGAAATCTGAATTAAAAATTATAGGGGGCAAAGTATGGAGGGGAAGTGAAGCTATTGTGGTGGATGAGAAATGGGCGGCAAGAGGTATAGGTATCTTGTGGAACCCAAGAGAGGTTCCCCTCTATGAATTTTTCGCAACTCAGTTCTCTCTCTCAGTAGCTTTCCAGATCTTAGGCACATGCACTAGGGGGTTCATGACTAATGTTTATGGCCCTCCTTGGGCAGAACAGAAAAAGGGAATTTCTGGAGTCATTAGGAATGCTCAAAAGATCATTGGGGGGAAAACCCTGGATTCTTGGAGGAGACTTCAACTTGGTCAGGAATCTTGACGAAAAAAAAGGTGGGATATGATAGTTAAACCCCAATAGTGAATATTTTAATGAAGTTATTGATAACCTAGAAATGGTTGATGTCACAATGACCAATGGTACCTTTACTTAGAACAATAAAAGAACTATAGACAGAGAAATAACATGTCACCTAGATCGCTTTTTGGTCTCGGAATCCATCATAATGATTGGGGGCGAGTTGAGGGTTGTGGTACTTTCATCAACTGGTTCTGATCATTGGTCTGTAAGCTTGGTATGGGAAAGCATCGGGGGTAACTTACAAAGACCCTTTCGTTTTGAGAAATTATGGCTCCTCTAGGTTGACTACCTGGAGAAACTTAAAGAATGGTGGACAGAAATTCCAATCATCAAAGGGACGTGGATGCACCGATTTCAACAAAAACTCAAACTCTTAAAATCCAATATCAAGAAATGGAATAAGGACTCCTTCGGTAAAAAATTTCAAGCTAAGAAGGAGTTGGATAGAAAAATCAAAGAGGTTCAAATCAAAGGTATGTAGAGTGGTTTCTCGGATTAGATTCGAGCTCAAGAAAAATTGATGATTCAAGAATTTAGCCTAAGAGAACAACATGAAGAGGTATTATGTAATCATAAGTCCAAATTTAAGTTGCTCCAAGAAGGTGAACATAACACTAGTTTCTTTCACAAATCTTCCATCCAACATCATCAGGGAAATCACATGGCAAGAATGAAAATAGAGGAAGGAAACACTGTCAAGACTCAGGAGGATATGGAACTCACATTGAATTCCTTATTTGCCAAAATCCTTGAGGAACCTGACTGGGATAGGGAAACCTCTCAGGTAGAGGTGCTATGTCACATTTCAAAAGTTATCACGGAAGATCATAAATTCATGCTTATGAAACCTATGGAGCTAGAGAAAGTGGAAGCCTTTGTCAAACAAATGGAGAATGACAAAGCACTGGGACCTGATGGATTCACTACCAAATTCTTCCACGCTTGTTGGGACTGGATGAAAGAGGAAGTATGGGCTCTGGTGCAGGACTCGAGGAAGACTGGTAATATTTTGAAATCTTTGAATGCCACCTTCCTGTTGCTTATTACCAAAGAAAATGGAATGAAAGACCCTAGTAAGCTCAGACCAATTTCCCTATGTAACACCATTTATAAGATTTTCTTTAAGGTTATAACAATAGGATTTGACCCTTGCTTCCCTCCCTCATTTCGAAGGAACAAGTGGGATTCGTTGAATGATGAAAAATTATGGATAGAATAATCTTAGTCCATGAAACCATTCACTTAGTCAAAACCAGGAAAATACAAGGTATGCTTCTGAAATTGGATTTATCGAAAGCTTATGATAATTTCAACTGGAATTTATTAGCAAGTGTTCTCTGAGCGTTCAGGTTCTTGGACCAATGGTTTGGTTGGGTTATGAAATTAGTTTCATCATCCCTCTTCTCCATTTTGGTTAATGGGACTCCTTCCCATCCCTTTCAAGTTTCCATAGGAATTAGACAGGGTGACCCACTATCCCCCTTCTTGTTCATTATTGCAACAGAGGGACCTGGAAGAATGCTGAAGAATTTATGAAAGGAAAATAAGCTTAGAGGGATCTCCCTAACTGCAGATTTGGAACCACAAACCCATCAACAGTTTGTGGATGACACGATGCTCATGGGACCTTCTAATGTTTAGGAGGCTCTGGCATAAAAGAAGGGCTGGACATTTTCCTAGAATCCAGTGGACTCGAAATCAATAAGGAGAAGTCCCATGTATACTTCTTCAATACTACGAATATCACCAAAAGGTATATCATCATGATATTGGAATTCTGAGAAGGATGGCTTCCCTCCAAGTACTTAGGCACATTGTTAGCTGAATTGACTTTAGGAAAATCTCATGGAAGGACCTCTTGGACAAGATTAAGAAAAAGCTCAGCCATTGGACTTTTAGAGCCCTTAAATTCCCCAGTCGCCTTCTACTAGTTAAATATGTCCTTCAAGATATGCCCCTCTATCTCTTCTTTGTCCTGGCTGCACCAAAGTATGTGATAAAATAGATACGGAATATCCAAAGGAAATTTCTATGGGGAGGCAATGATGGACACAGAAAGTGGCCTCTGGTGGACTGGAAAACAATATGCAAACCCAAAGATGTTGGGGGTCTAGGACTATGTAATCCATTGGATATAAATAAAGCGACGGCAGCCAAAATATGGTGGAAATGGATAACCCACAAGGAAGAACCATGGGCCAAAATTTGACATGCGAAATATGCACCCTAGTAGCCTAAACAGTTGCTGATCAGATTTGGCGAAAACATCCTAGGTTCCAGCATCTGGAAATCAGCTCAAGAAAACCGAATCCTAATTCAAAGACACAACTTTTGGGAGGTAAGAGATGGTACAATGACATTATTTGCTAAAGACGCTTGGAACCAAGAGCTGTGTACAGGAAGCCGGGAGGATATATTGATGCTCATCCATTCTCTTTAGAACAATCAGATGAAAAAGATGGTGGAATTCTAAGATCCAAAGTCCTCTGACAAACTCTTTCAGACATGGAAAACAAAATCATGGTGGCAATATCTTGCACCAGTCAAGGAAATAAAAGATTTATACATGGAATTTTTCTCCAGGAAGATACCCAAACATGTAGGTATGGACGAGATCAGATGGGGATACATGAATATGGGAAGCTTCAATATTAAGGAGGCAATGGAGTTGCTGACAGAAACTCACAAAATGGAAAAGGAGGCTAAATTGAGAAACATATGGGGGGGAACTCATGGCCCAAAGTGGCAGACTTTATCTGGATCCTCCTCAAACGATGAATCCTTACTTGGGATAATATTCAAGCCAGGGAGATCTTGGGTCCATTAAGGTGTCCATAAATAATGAAACCATAAATCATCTTCTGGACAAATGTCCAATTGCAGATGCTATATGGGAAAAAGGAGCGGGAGTGTTAAAAAAAAACATAGACACAAAGGAAGGACCGACCTAACGATAGCAGAATGGCTGAAGAATGTCTTCACAAATAAAATTGTGAACAGTGTATGGGAGTTGTTTCCCAGATTCATAGTCTAGGAAATATGGAAAACACAAAACTTTAGAATCTTTGAAAATAAAAAGAGGAGAGTGGATGAAATATGGGAACTGATCGAAACTCACATTAAAGAAACCATAAATTTAAATCTATGGACTTAGGAGGATTTTGTAGCTGAATCACTTGAAAGACAAATTCTCTATGAATGGGGAATTTGGAAGTTATCTGTGAACAACTCACATCTCGACAAAAATATTAAGCCTCACCACAGCTCCAACTTCTGGAAATTTCCACTGGATGGAGCCTTCAAAATTAATTTTTATGGAGTTGCTAAAGGGAACCCATGCCCTACTGGTTTTGGACGAGAAAACAGGGATTCAAAGGGTATAATTCCCAGCATCTTTTGGGGAAACTTGGGAACTAGCATTAAAAATTTAGCGGATATAGAAGGCCTCATAAATGGGTTATCGTGAGAATTACAGAGACAAAGGAATCCATTGATTGGGGAAGGGGACTCAATGATAATCATTAATCTCGTCAGAAGACTTGAGAATGGTGCGACCATTGGACAGGTCTCCAAGAATTGGATATGGGAGAACAGGCTTATAGATCTTAGAAGGTGGTTAATTTCTTAGGTACACAGGGTACTCCCAAAAGACCGAACACCTAGAGAAACCACTTCACACAAATAGATCACAGATCAATACACCGATGTTTGTCACATGGTTAAAACCCTCGAGAGGGAAATGGTCCATGGCCCCAGCCAAATAGCTACTTGGAGAAATTTATTATGCAAAAGAAATAAAGTTACATATGAGCTTCTCATAATCGATCAACTAGCCAAGGAACCTCCATGCTCTTTAAATAGAGATCATGGACCAATCAGGTGTTAAGCCATGGATCAATGGTAGGTATGATCTAAGAGAAGTTGAACCGTCGGATCACTTTATATATAGAACATATCATGACTGTCAGATTAGAATATTTACAAATGCATACTAATGCATACTAAAGAAACACACTTTACCTAATGGATATATTACACAAGTTGATCTTAACTAACTCCTAAGTGTCTAAATATCCTAACATCCCCCCTTAAGAAAAAATTGGGATAGGATTGAAGGATTTACAAAAGTGACACTATTAGGATAAGGAAGGAGGAATTAGATCCTATCCCCCCTTAAGGACACATTCATAAAATCCTAACATAGATCAAAGTTTAGAAAAATTCACTTTTGTAAGAGACTTGGTGAAGATGTCTACAACTTGATCATTTATAGGGCAATAGAGCATTTCAAGAACACAATAATGAACAAGATTTCTGATGAAGAGCATCTGTAGCTCAATGTGTTTGTTGCGTTGATGTAGAACTAGATATTTGGAAAGCTTGATGGCACTTTGATTGTCACACCAAAGTGGAGTAGGCTGCTGCTGCTCGAATCCAAACTCTGAAAGGATCTGTCAAAGCCATAAAGCTTCCTGACTGGAATTAACTATGGCTCGATATTCTGCTTCTGCTGATGAAAGAGAAAGAGCTTGTTGTTTCTTACAAGCCCAAGTGACAGGTCCAGATCCCAAACTAAAAACATAACTTGCAGTAGACTTTCGATCATCAAGATCCCCGACCCAATCTAAATCAGTGAAACCAACCAAAAAAGGAGTCCCCCCTGTACTGTAATGAATCCCAAACTAAATGTGCCTCAAATATATCGAAGTATTATTTTTGCTGCTTTCCAGTGACTTTCATGAGGTGTTTGCATATAATGGGCAACATGACCAACATCAAAGGAAAGGTCAGTACGGGAATGATTCAAGTATAAGATACTACCAACAAGCTTGTGATACAAGGTGGCATCTACTTCAAGGGAAGTACAAGTGCCAGAAAGTTTGACTCCAAACTAGAAGGGAGAAAGGGCCAATTTACAATATTCCATGTGAAAGCGATGAAGAAGGTCACAAGCATACTTAGATTGGGAAAGAAACATTCTTTCTTTGGTTTGCAAGACTTGGAGACCAAGAAAATAATGCAAATTTCCTAAGTATGGCATTTCAAAAATTTTCTTAAGACTGGATTTCACATGGGTTAAAAGTTTGGGGTCATTAGCAGTAAGGACAAGATCATCAACACAAAGAACAAGTATGATGAGATGGTTTCCTACTTTCTTGGTATAGACATTGGGGTCAAAATGGCATCTAAAAAAACCATTGTAAAGGAGAAATCTATCCATTTTTGCATGCCAAGCTCTAGGAGCTTGCTTAAGGCCATATAAGGATTTCTTAAGGAGACAGACAAGGATAGAGTTATTCTAAATATATACAGGAGGTTGTTCCATGTAAATTTCCTCCCGTAAATCACCATGTAAAAAGGAAGACTTGACATCCATTTGATGGACTTCCCAGTTTTGTAAGGCTACAAGGGAAAGAACAAGGTGGATGGAGTTCATTTTTGCGACAGGAGCAAAGGTTTCATTGTAGTCAATCCCTTCAACTTGGGAAAAACCTTTGGAAATTAACCTTTCCTTAAGTCTTTCAAGACTTCCATTTGATGCATACTTAGTTCTGTAGACCCATTTACATCTGACAAGTTTTCTTCCTTTTGGAGAAGGAGCAAGATCCCAAGTATCGTTCGCCATTAAGGAATGATATTCTTCATCCATAGCTGCATCCCAATTTGGATTTCCTGAAGCTTCTGCAAAAGTTTCTGGATCATGATTCTCGAAAACTTGAGCCCAAAGAGAAGAGGCTCACTGAAATTGAGAACGTGTTCGACGTTGATCTCTAGGATCACCGGCAAGATCACCATTTGCTTCACATGTTGAACGAACCCATCGATGAAGCATTGGTGCTGGTGCAACTGGAGGAACATGAGTAGATGGAGGTGGTTTTTCATCCTCATTGTTATCATAAGAAACTGGAGTTGGAAACCTGTCAAGGAAGTTGGAAGAAGAAGAAGAAGGAATAATTGTTGAATCGGACTCATAGGCCAAAGATGGAACACCCGCCAAGTTAGGCTCCTAGGACAAGAGATTTTCATCAAATTTAACATCTCTTCTAATGATTATATCATGATAATGTGGATGAATAAGTATATAACCTTTTACATCTTCAGAATATCCAACAAATATGCACTTTTCACTTTTAGGCTACAATACTTTCCGTTTTTCATCCAGAATGTGAGCCCATGCTTCACAACCAAACACATGGAAATGACTTACATCTGGTTTAATTTTACTCTATGCTTCTTCCGGTGTTATACCTTGTAAAACTTTAGTGGGTGTGCAATTTACTATGTAATTTGCACAATTTATGACCTAAGCCCAATATTGAAGACTTAGTCCCTTAGATTGGATCATACAATTTGCCATTTCTTTTAAAGTGCGGTTCTTCCATTCATCTACACCATTTTGTTGTGATGTATATGGAACAGTGTGTTGTTGTTGGATTCTTTGTTCAGTGCAGAAAGTAGTGAACGTTTTGTTAACATATTCTCCTCCATTTTTAGATCTTAACTTAATAATTTGATGACCAGATTGTTTCAATTACAAGGGCCTTGTAAGCCAAGAACAAGTTAAATACTTTGCTCTTAAGTTTTAGGAATTAAACCCAAGTGTGTCTAGAGTAGTCATCAATGCAAGTTAATAAATATTTGAAACCATAAAAGGAAGCAGATGGAAGAGGACCAGACAAGTCACTATGCACAAGCTCCAAGGGAACTGAGGCGTGCGAAGATGCACGTTTGTCAAAACTGTCACGATGATGTTTTTCGAGTACACAACCAGAACAAACACCATCCTTGCAAGTTACCATCAGAATACCAGTTGCCATATTGTCTTTACATAGTTGTTGCAATGAGTGATAATTTAAGTGACCAAATCGCTCATGCCAAATTTTGCTCAAGTTATCACTATGAGTAACAAAAACTGAAGGAAAAGGTTATGGCCCAAAGTTGTCAAATTTGTACAACCTGGTAATATCATCAATAGTTCTAGTAGCAAGGACATTTTGAAGATTTTTAAAGTCCTTGATTACAACTTGGTGAGGTGTAAACGTCACAGTTTTACCTTCACCTGAATGAGTAATTTGATAGACTGATAACAAATTGTAGGAAATTATTGGAACACATAGTACATCACTAAAATGACCATTTTCTACTAGAACTGTTCCAGATCCTATGACACTTAGAGATCTATCATCACCAACAAATATTTGTTTGGTGTTACATTCATGCATAGTAGAAAAGATGGCTTGATCCTTATCCATATGATAAGATGCTCCAAAATCAACGAGCCATTCATTTGAACTAGAAGAAGAAGATGTAGTATAAGAGTAATTAGAAGCACAAAGTGCATTTCCATGAGAGGTAGATTATGAAGACAAATATAGGATGATGTGGTGCTTCTTTATTGCTGCTTCCAAGGCTGCCATATTATTGAAACACTTATATTCATCATGATTATCTTTCCCATAAAAATTGCAATAACGCTCAGTATTCTTTCATTTTGGCTTGGATCCTTTGTCATTTTTTAAAGGAGGAGTTGATTGAGAGGGTTTGGGAGGCTTGCTTGTCTTATTATTGTGAAAATTATGTTTCTTGGGAGGCTTGGACTTTTCTTTTTATTGGGACAATAATGCTTTCCCAGGTGTGTTTGCATTGTTAATTATTCCAAGATGAATGAGCTTATATTGCTTTCTAATTAAGGAATCACAAAAGGATTCAAGAGTAGGCTCTTGATATCTAGTTGCATTCAAGGATTCTTTCATGAGCTAAAATGTGGATACAAAAATAGAATATGCAAATCCAAGTTTGGAAAGAATATGATAAATACATTGTTTGTCTTCTTTCTTAATCTTGCATTCTTCACATAAGAGTCTAAGATTTTTATACTTAGATAAGTAATCTTGAATGCATGAAAAATCACTTGGATTCAAATAAATCAACTCATTCTCAAGTTGATGACATTCGAATTTCATTGTGTTTACCAAACACAAATTCCAACTTTCCCTAAGCTTTATCAGGTTCATCAATTCCAGATATATGGAATTTCAAACCAGTAGAGATTGACATCCCAATCAATCCACGAGCTTCATCACATCTATTTTCCCATTTTATTTTCTTATCATCATCAATGGGTTCTGTTTCTTTCCCTGAGATAATTCTAAAAAGTCCCCTACTTCGTAGAACATCTTCCATATGAGATTTCCACGAGAAATAGTTAGAACTAGCAAGTAGAATGTCACAAAGGGAGGCCATACTATAAAATAATGGCTGTAAAAATAGAAACTAACTGTCTGGATGCAAAGAGATCAAAAAATTGGGCTTTTAAAAAAAACGACACTGAAAAATGATTCTAGATGATGAGGTTATGCTTGATCAAATAAAATGTTGAAGATGTCCCCAATAGTGACATGGCAGATATTAACTTGACCAACTAAAAAAAGGAACCCCCTTCTTCCCAAGATGAACCTTTGACAATCACTTACAAGAAAGTTGCTTTTAAGTGAATCACTTTTGTAAAATAAGTGATGTTCACTTTCACAATAATGTTACTTTTAAATAGTGCCACAATAAATTGAAGACTTAAGTGACTCCCTTTTTATTTTATTTTATTTAAGTGAGATGCAATTTTACAATAAAGTAAATTGAAAATAGAAATTGCATGCACTAAACAGTAACTTAATAAGACTTGAACTCAAGACCTATTAAGGAATAAAGCAAATTTGAACCAAATGAGCTAAGTTTAAAATGTACGTAAAAGAATGGAAAGAGGAAGGTTTTTTTTTTTTTTTTTTACTCTTCTCTCTCGTTCTCCGTGTTTCCCTTTTTTTCTGCAAATCACAAAAAAAACAAAAAACAAAAACAAAAAAAACTTTTCCACTATGGGGTTAGATCTTTGTTAGCTTACCCGAAAAGTCTATGTTCTCAAGTTTTCTCGTTGTTTCTGATTCACCGTGATCGTACAAGGTGCACAGTAAATAGCATATGTAGCCAAGAAGACAAGAAAAAAAACTTTTCCTTTCTGTTTCTGATTTGCCACGATCGCACAAGGTGCACGACAAAGAGCATATGCAGCCACGGAAGGAAATAGTCTGAGACTAAAGCAATAAAGATCTAATAATAAAATTGATAAAATATGAGATATTTAAAATAAATAAAACAAATCCATCATTATAACATTATACCTTCAGATTTTCCGAAATGGGTGTTTCTAGATCAAACAAAAATGGTTTTCGATGAAACAAAAACTATTTCTCAATGGAAACGATGCTCTAGACACAATGGAACAGCTCCCATAGGCCACAAATGCACATAAAATACATAAACATAAACCATTTCAAAGTTTCAGCAACACCGGTTCCAAATATTGATCAAAACTGGAAGCGGCTCTTCATAAACGCTTTGATACCATGTTCAAGTACACAGGGTACTCCCAAAAGACCAAACACCTAGAGAAACCACTTCACACAAATAGATCACAGGTCAATACACCGATGTTTGTCACGTGGTTAAAACCCTTGAGAGGGAAACAATCCACAGCCCCAGCCAAATAGCTACTTGGAGCAATTTATTATGAAAAAGAAAGAAAGGTACATGTGAGCTTCTCATAATCGATTAACTAGCCAAGGACCCTCCATGCTCTTTAAATAGATATCATGGACCAATCAGGTGCTAAGCCATAGATCAATGGTAGGTATGGTCTAAGACAAGTTGAACCATCGGATCACTTTATGTCTAGAACATATCCTGACCGTCAGATTAGAATATTTACAAATGCATACTAAAGAAACACACTTTACCTAATGGATATATTACACAAGTTGATCTTAAATAACTCCTGAGTGTCTAAATATCCTAACATTAATGGGAAACCTTGCAATTCAATTCTCACATGTTAACAGAACAGGTAACAGGGTGGCAGATATTTTGGCCAATGAAGGAGTGGGAAATCTTATTTCCTTTCACACAGAAGGAATTAACGACAACAAGGATGACACGATTTGGAAACATTGTGAGGAATTGGTTGAGGATGATATGTCGAGTTGGTAGAGGAAGAGGAATGCAGAGCACCCAAGATAGTTGTCGGTTATCTCATGCTCAATGGAGGAAAGCTGTATTCACATCCTTGCATCATCTCTACCATGCGGCACATCCCTCCACATGTGCAGCCCCAACATCATGGTCATGACGTCTTCAGTTAGCCATGTGATCTGGACCGTTGTCGATCCATTCTGCAATTCTGTATCAGGCGGGATTAATGACGAAGACATGCACATACCACTTGGAATTAATATCAGGCATGCCAATGATAAGGCTAGGACAAGTGGGCAACGGATGGAGAATATGGAATTAGTAGGTGGCATGATGGCCCAATCCAGAATGGATGATCCAGAGACAAGCCACCATTTCTAAGAAGGCCTTTGGTAGTGATGGATGAGTATAGAGAGGTGTGCAAGCATTTCCCCTCTAGTCATATCGGTGGGGTGAAACTGAGTTTCTGCTCCTATACTTCCAAAAGCATAAAATATCATACAGGGTTTCCATGGCTCAAAGCTAAAATTTCTGTGTAGGGTTTTCTTTCACCCACAGGAGCCCTACCCTTCCGTCCTATATACGAAAGTTATTTTTTCTTGCCTGTAGCTAGGGAGAAATCCCTACTACATACTTGGTGACCATTTTAGATCAATCCCACAGGATCCTTGGATTGTTTTTTTTTCTTTTTCAAGTTTTAGTTTTTATTTCTGCTTTCTTAACCTAGTTTCATTTTCTGTTAAATCTGTTGATGTATATGTAACTTCGGAATGTATTCTTCTATGTATCTTATGTATTGTAACCCGATGTTTATTCCGAGATGTTTCTATTATGTATTTGAGTCATGTGGTCATGCCCCGATGTTCCGATCGGGAGGATTAATAATATAAACAAGTCATATCAAGTCATTAGGTAAGTCCCCATAGTTTTGGGGCACTTGAGTTATTATACACTAATTAAGGTGTAGGCTCGAGTAGTAATTGTTAGGTTGAGCCTACGTGTGAAAAGGCAATTCAAGTGAACGGATGAATATAAATAGAGAGTGAGAGTCTCTCTATTTATCACTTGTGAAATACATCACTTGCTCTCTCAAGTGTGGCGCACTTTTGGAGAAGGAAATACTGGGGCTAGACAGAAGAAGAAGACTACTGCTGTTGGGAGTGCATCTTACTGTTTTGGGGTTTCACATATTGTGGTGATACTATCTTAGAGGAAGTTGTGGGGTTTCCTCCATTTATGGTTTCCCCGATAAAAACTCTTTGTGTCTCTTGTCTCTTGTGATGTGCTTATGTTATTGCTGTGCTTGTTATTCTCTCAGTGAAAAGATCCTAACATAATGCTAGCTTAAATGTTGAAAAACTAACATGGTATCAGAGCTAACCTGAGAAGAAGACATTATGCAGCTACAGGAACTAGGGATTCCTAGTTTGTGGATCTTCCTCCATATATTTTCAGCAAAAATATGCTAGGATGACTCCCCATTGAAGGGTGCATCTTTCTGTCGATGCAGAATTCAATTTCAAGCATTTTCAGTTTTGATGCGGAAATTAGGGATTTCTACAGAAGATGAATTTTTGAGTGAGAACAGAATAGGGTTATTATCCTCATCAAAACCAAAGTTTAGAGACCTGGATCAAGAAATTTGGTTGGGTAGAACTCCAGGAAAGTCAAACCCTAGTTTGACCCTGAGCTAGGAGAAACCCTAAATACTAAAACTGCTAAGTTTTGGTACAGTCGCTATATTCCGAGATTGGCGAAGTATCAGAAGCTAACAATTGCAGGGGTTGAATATAAAATCTATATGAATCCTGTGTCCAAAAAAAGGACTCAGATTCGCTGTACACCAGGAGATATGATCTCTCCAAGTTAGGGTTCCAGCCTCTTCCAGAATTCATCCCTGAACAGAACATCTGGAGAGATCTGCAATATCTTGAGCTACAGAGGTCCAAATGGAATTCCTGAAGATGTTCCAAAAATTTCACGGACTTTAATTTTTGTGTTATGAATATCAGACTCAGAAGATGAACCAGTGACTCGTGGCATGCCGTACAACTTCGATGTTCTGAACAGTCCTGTAACAGGTCACCTTGGGAAAAGGATCATAAATCCAAAATGGTGAAACCAATTCTAATGAAACTTGTGGAGTTAGATCAGGGACATGTGAGGTTACCTCATTGAGAAATTTCAGACACATAGGAGTAGTAATTTCAGAGATATCACAGAAACAGTAACATGAATTTCTGCAGAAGAAATTGGAAAATTAGGGCTTCCCGTTCCGGGAGCTTCTCTCCACTGTTTTTAGAAAAGGAGTACATTGGACAGCTCCATTTGAAGAGATATATCTGTTTGTCCAATCATATCTGAAAGATTCCAATTTTTTAAATTTAGGGTTCTTGTAACAAACCCTAGATCAGCGAACTCCGGGACAAGGATGGACACCTCAAATCGGTAAGATCTAATCCTTTGCTATTTCCATTTGAGGTTCTCATTTCAAAGTGATCTATCACAACAGCTTGGTGACAAGCTTGTGGAAGTTGACAACTTCCAATCCTGGAAGTATATGATCTCTCTGAAGAAAATGGATTAGACACCTACATGAGTATGGAGGTTCTAGTTTCAGAGGGAGACGAGGTTAGAAGCCTTTCACAAGAAGAACTTGGTCAAAGAAGACATCATGCTCATGCTGCAGAGGATGATGAACCATCCAGAAAGAGATCCAGATATGAAAGTGAATATTCTTCAAGTGAGGATGAATATGTTCTGATATCATCTCTCACAGGACTCAAGAAGAACCTTCTCTCCATTTCAGCATTGATGCAAAAGGAATGCGGGTTGCATTCATAGATGGTCAAGTCATCATGTCGCCAAAAGGAAAGACTATCGATGATACGGTAGTGATTGGAGAATAATAAGGAGGCTTGCACAAATTGAAGGGCCATCTAGCACAATCCTTGATCCATGACACAGTAAAGCCAAATAAGCTTTGGCAAAGAAGGCTTGCACATGTGCATTACAGAGCACTACCTATTGCAAGCAAAGCTGTTCCAGAATTTCAAGCTATTTAAAGGGAAGAACAAAATCAGAATATGACCTAAAGAAACCAGTTGAAGAATGTGAAGATCCAAAATACAGAGACCATGCAGTCATAAGAGTCTCTCAAATCAAAGAACAACTTGAAGCGGTAAAATAAAAAGTGAAGAATGCAAAAGTGGTGATGGCCACCTTGAAT
>LPNX010736883.1:156367-310250 GCA_001517045.1 Pseudotsuga menziesii
GTTAATGTATTATGCATGATAGGATGTTTGCACTAATGACAGTATACTACTAATATGCATGTGATGGGTAAGTAGCTCATGGTGCTATACAAATTCTCCATTGCTACTTATCTAGATTGAAACCTCTTTGCTGACATATTGGATTAGTGCACAATCTCAATGTTGTCCTGGTAGAGATGGAAGGCATCTAGAAAGTTTCAGTGAGATATGGATGAATGTTGTATTGGCTATAGTAGTTGCATGATCATATATTTATGCATAAGTATTTGCCAGTATGAATATTCCTTATGAAATGTTCTAACCATACGATTGCATTTGACTTGTAGGAAAGATCGCATACAAGCAAAGAAGAATGAAGACTTGTTCTGAAGAGCAAGTAATGACATTTCAAAATGAAGAATAATGTGACGAGTGCAGTGACATCATTGATGCAAAACCTTCCAGCCACCAAGAAGAAAGCAAAGACCAACTCAAGAAGAATGATGTCAGGGCGTAGTATCGAGACCTGAAGAGAAGTTCATAGTTCCATCATGCAGTAGATGGAAACATCGTGGGATACAAAGCAATATTCGTAGCATGTGGCTTCTCACGAAAAGAAGGCCTAGACTATGAAGAGACATTTGCAGCCAGTAAGAGTTGAAACACATACATGATGAGATTGATGAAGATCTTAACCTTTGCTACAAGGTTGACGATGCAAGTCTATACACTAGATGGTCACATAGAATATTAGTAGCATAGGAAGCTACTTGTCACTCTAGTACAGAATGTTTTCAATGCATAAAGCACATAAGACAGAGGGAGTATGATGCTCCGCTTCAGAGGGAGTGACTACAGAATATATTGAGGTTCAACATGGTACGACAAGATGGGAAGATTACTGATGACTCTAGGCTTTACTAAGAGTAAAGAGGATTCCAACCTTTGCTTCAAGGTTGAAGACAGAAGACCAGTGATACTCCTGTTATGTGTCGATGCACTATTGTTCTAGGTATGGAGGTGTGGCAGAGTGCAGATGGAATCTTCCTTGGACAAAGGAAGTATGCAGTAGAGATCCTGAAGAGGTTCAGGATGATGGACTGCATGACCACACCTATGGCATCGAACATGAAGCTATTAAGTGATGCTTCATCAGAGACGGTTGATGCTACGATGTATCATCAGATGATTGGGTCCTTGATGTACATGAGCCTAGATACTTTCCTTGCTATGAAAATGGACTCAAGTACGATGCGAATCAGAAGATTAACCTGGAGGGTTATGTTGATTCAGATTGGGCAGGCAGTGCAATCGACAGGAAGAGTACTTTAGAATGTTTCTTCAGTATGGGATCAGGTGTGATCTCTTGGTTTAGCAAGAAGCAATCCTATGTGGCACTGAGAACAGCTGAAGTAGAGTATGTCACAGCTTGTTCAGCTAGTTGTGAGGCAGTATGGCTGCGGAAGCTACTGTCTGATATATTTGATCTCCAGTTGGATGCTACTTGTATACATTGTGACAACCAGAGTTGCGTGAAGTTGTCAGAGAATCCAGTGTTCCATGACAAGTCGAAGCATATCGAGATCAAGTATCACTATATCAGGGATATGGTGCAGAGAGGAGCAGTGAAGCTCCTGTATGTTGCGATGGAGGAACAGATAGCTAATGTATTGATGAAGCCATTGACTAGACTGAAGTTCGAGTACTTCAGAGAGAGACTTGGTGTTCTCCAGATCAAGGTTCCTTCCAAGAGAAAGTGATGAGACCCATAGCCATTCTGACATGGTGAGAGGATTGGTTCCTTCCATGGTCAGTTGTAAGGGCTGAGCCATTCTGTCATGGTGAGAGGATTCAGTTCCTTCCATGTCAGATATGAGTGCTAGAGATCCAAAGCCATTCTGACGAGCATGTCAGATGTAAGGGCTGAGCCATTCTGTCATGGTGAGAGGATTCAATTCCTTCCATGTCAGATATGAGTGCTGACTGCCATTCTGGGAATGGAGGCACCTGGTCAGTTACCAGGAACACTCAGTCAGGGACTAAGAGAGACATTCTGACGAGTAGGTCAGATGTAAGGGCTAAGCCATTCTGGTCATGGCTAAAGGATTAAGTTCCTCCCATGACAAATGTGAGTGCTGGCCATTCTATCGAGTAGGACAGATGTAAGGGAAACTGCCACTCTCCGGGAGAGTGGAGGCGCCTGGTCAGTTACCAGGTAGCTCAATCTGGGACTGGGGGCCATTTTGACGAGGGTGTAGGATTCAGTTCCTACCAGGTCAGATGTGAGTGCATGCCCTTCTGACGAGTAGGTCAGATGTAAGTGCTGAAATCTCTCATCACTGTGATAGGATGTGTTCTTGTCTGGATGGGAGTCTTCCATCACTGTGATAGGATGTGTTCTTGTCTGGATGGATGTGCCTTTCTGACGAGTAGGTCAGATGTAAGTGCTGAAATCTCTCATCACTATGATAGGATGTGTTCTTGTCTGGATGGGAGTCTTCCATCACTGTGATAGGATGTGTTCCTGTCTGGATGGATGTGCCTTTCTGACGAGTAGGTCAGATATAAGTGCAGAGCCATTTCACAGATGGTAGTTGATGTGCCTACCATGCTGGTGAATGTGAGTGTTGGGCCTTTCTGATGTGATTGTAGTTTACTACATGATCATATGTGAGTGCTGGGAGTGCCTTTCTGACGAGCAGGTCAGATATAAGTGCTGGGCGAAGACATACCTGGTGGCTAGGCCTACAACCAACATGAAAAAGGGTTGGCTCTGTAGAACTTCCTATGACGATATAGTACACACATGATGATGACCAGAGGAGATCTAGATCGAGCTATGATCCAAATCCAGTTATGATGACTCCAAGAGATATAGATCGAGTGATGATCCAGATCCAGCAATGATGATCCAGATCGAGAGATGATCCAGATCCAGATCCAGATCAAGTGATGATCCAGATCTAGTCCAGTGATGATGATCTAGATCGAGTGATGATGTTCTATGGCGATCCAGATCGAGAGATGATCCAGATCCAAAGATGAAGATGACTTGAAGACGAAGATGTTCTAGTTGATATAGAGAAGAAGACCAGTGCTGAAAATCGTGTCGAAAGAATACCTTCCTAGTTAAGAGGGAGTGTTGATGTATATGTAACTTCGGAATGTATTCTTCTATGTATCTTATGTATTGTAACCCGATGTTTATTCCAGGATGTTTCTATTATGTATTTGAGTCATGTGGTCATGCCCCAATGTTCTGATCAGGAGGATTAATAATGTAAACAAATCATATCAAGTCATTAGGTAAGTCCCCACAGTTTTGGGACACTTGAGTTATTATACACTAATTAAGGTGTAGGCTCGAGTAGTAATTGTTAGGTTGAGCCTACGTGTGAAAAGGCAATTCAAGTGAACAGATGAATATAAATAGAGAGTGAGAGTCTCTCTATTTATCACTTGTGAAATACATCACTTGCTCTCTCAAGTGTGGCGCACTTTTGGAGAAGGAAATACTGGGGCTAGACAGAAGAAGAAGACTACTGCTGTTGGGAGTGCATCTTACTGTTTTGGGGTTTCACATCTTGTGGTGATACTATCTTAGAGGAAGTTGCGGGGTTTTCTCCATTTATGGTTTCCCCGATAAAAAATCTTTGTGTCTCTTGTCTCTTATGATGTGCTTATGTTATTGTTGTGCTTGTTATTCTCTCAATGAAAAGATCCTAACATAATGCTAGCTTAAATGTTGAAAAACTAACAAAATCTAGTTTAGATCTTTGTTTTTATATATTTAAGTTCACAGTTGAGCCTCCTTAAGGCCAAATCGAGCATGTTCGGCCACAGTAAAAGTTACTGTCGGCCGTTCCCAGCTCGAGTTAAAAAAATTTCAATTTTTTGGGCCATGTCGCTCTTATTAGGCTAAAAGGGGTGACCAGGTCACTCATTCAGGCCCAAAAGGTGTGAATTCCCTCTCAGGGAGTAGATCACTCCTATTTTCAGTTTCTGAGTGATCCCCTCACCTGATTTTGGGAAAATTTGGTGACCCCCTCCCCACATTTTCCCTGAAAAGGGCAATCTGTCTCTTAGATTCGATTTTTTAAGCTGTCTAGACTGTCAGTGCAACTCAGCCACCTCTATCCAGCAGTTTATTTTCATCTGCATACAATCTGTGTAAATCAATGATAGATTTAACTGGTTATTGATTTTCCGCACATTCCTTATTTTAAAATAAAATAATTTTTTTTTAACCTAGCAAACCCTAGCCTCCGCAACCGACCTTAAACTTTTTCTACTCAGTTCCACTATTTATCAATGATCCTCACTCTCTTCACATTCGACATTGTCCTGAAGATGGATCCAGATATGGATCCGAAATGTCAACTCGGTCATTTCGATACTGTGGTTTCTCCGAAAGCAACATCAATAATGAATCTATTTTAAGGCTCGAATAGATTACTGTAGGTTAAATTTTAGTTTTTAATAAGAATTGGAAATTAACTCCTTTCCTAGCCCTTCCTCCTCTACTTAGTTATCACCCTCTGGGGTATTCTGGGATAAGATGAAGGGTGAAGCTCGTATAGTAATAGGCACTTCACTTGTGATTTCTTTAGACCACTAAAAAAGGGTGACTTGGAAGGTAGAGTGGGTGGTAGGCCTAGAGGGCCTCATGGCGTTCGCGTCCTCCCTGTTGACTGACCTTGCACTCGAAGAGTGACCTAACGTTCTACAGATGGGATTAGTCCCATTGTGTTGAGAGCCCAACACTTTTTCCTGGTCAAAAATAAATACAGCCGTAACGTAGTCACCTAGTAAGTCTACAATAGTTCAGATTCATTAATGGCATGTTTCAAATTTTCTGTTCACCATTTACTGGTTTCATAACAATTTACCCATGTTGTAAGTTATGTAACAAACAAGAAAATATCTACGAAATATTCATAAACCATACAAGCAGTCACCAAGTGAATAACATAAAATAATAATAAATACAATGGACATGCACACAACCATAAGAAATAAGATAACCAAACTCAGTTCATGATGCTGAGCCAGCCAATAAAATCTATTAATTTACACTAATTCAAACACTTACAGTATTTGAGAACATAAGTCCATGAATGCCTTAACCGTGGCAAGTACTTGGGCTCAACCCTGAAACTCATTGTGAGGAGTACTATGGGAACCCCAAAGTAGCTGGCCACTGAGAGGAACTGCCAAGCGAAACGAGCAACGAATCCTACCGATTGACTAGCACTCCCATGAGGAAAAATCCAAGCTCTGTCTCCTGGAAGTTTTGGTCGTCGAGTGACCACCTGAAAGCCAATAGGAAATGTTAGTGCCAAAAATTGTTCTAGACTACAAGAAGAACAAGCCAACACAATATCTAAAATAAAATAAACTAAAACTGTCTTTTTGTATTGTTTTTGGTCTGAACTTTTCATAAACAAGAGGGTAACATAAAACAAGCTAAAACAGGTACTAAATCATATAAAAATAAGAGACTAAGATGAACCATATATAACAAATAAACCAGAAAACACAGAGAAAGCTAACTTAGTTTCACCCAAAACCTACAAGCACTTCATGCATAAGACATTAGTCAGGAAATGAAATTGCATATTGAGTGATTAAATAAATCATAAATAAAACCAGCAAATGAAAATAATATGGGCTTATCAGTGATATATATCATAATCAGTCATCAAAATTACATAAGATTTTGGATCTTAGCTTAACATAGTAGCTTTTCAGCCTCCGCTTGGAAAAAAATTGACCCCCCCTACTATCACATTCCTTTCTATTTATACTTGTTACATCTCAAAAACATTTTCTTCATTTCCTAACTAAATTTAGGTCAAGTCCTCGAATTGCAAAAAACAATTACTTAACTACATAACTAACTTCTAGGTGTAGCTCTCGAAACTACTACAAAATGACTGCTTTACAAAATATACTATTTATCTTTTACAAAAATTGACTATATGACACCTATCAGAAACGATATTTTAAAGATCTTTGGCTAATTCAGCCAAAAATGCTATCCCCTCTAGAGCTTGTGTTTTTCTTCTGGTTCTTTACTGCTCAACTTCTAAGTCTTCAACTCTCTTTGATAGTTCTTGATTCTGCTGAGTTAAATCTTGGATCTTCTGCTCCAACTCTTCACACATGTTTTGTGTCTACCTTTTTCTCTTCAATGTTTCTTTCGAAACCACAATCAACTCCTGATAATGGCTATTAATATCCTCAAGATCTTCTCTTAACCTTCTATTTGCCATTACCAATCCTTCATTTGTTTCATTCAGAAAATCTATTTGGTACTTATACTGTTTAACACTTTTCTGAAGATTTTCATTCTCTAAATCTATGACTTTCCCTTCTTGAAATGAAGAAGCTCCTTCTGGTAACCAAGGTGTTGCAGCTGCAACTATTTCCCCAAAGTTTTGAAATTTTGGACCCTCCTTTTATTTGGATTCATGAATTCTGTTTGTTTTCTTACTGCTGCAAGTTGGATTGTTTTGAGGACAATTGTTTTTGCACTTTTCGGAAAATTGCTTATGTTTGAAACTGTTTGATTTTGCCCGTTTGATTGGTGATTTCTTTCTTTGATATCAGAAGTCTATTTCGTTGTTTTTGCCGCTGTTTTGGAGGTGAAACAAGCTTTTCGTCGCTACTCAGCTGAAGGTCTGTTGGAACTTAATGTTTAATTTTTAGTTTTTTGGATACCATTTAAACAATGCTTCGGAGCCATCTTTCCTTATGAAGCCTCCGTTGCGGAAGCTGAATGATGAGTGTTCTGCCGGATAGTTTGGACTTCTCCGATGTCGTGTTGCTATTGTTTTGACTTGTTTTTCATTGTTGGAGGTTGGTCGAAGTTGAGTCGAGGTTATTTGATCTTTGTGAAGCCACGGTGTTGGAAGTAAGACAAGCTTTTTAAGCCGCTGCAATTTCAAGTTTTTCGAGCACTTAGCATTTTCACGATTTTTCTGCACTGTATTAGAAGGTTATATAACTTTGATCGAGGGTGGTAGTTTGATTGCTTTCCGCCATTGCGGCTCTCGAGTAAACTAAGTATCCGCTTTGTAGCCGTCCCACCCATCGATGTTTTGTTGGGTTTCGCCTTTATGTTTATTCGCCATGGAGTCCGTAGTATTTCCGTCTCCCGCCATTATGGCTGCGTACTGCGCTAACCTCCCGACGTTATGTCGCCTTGGTCACCAATGAGAAGTTTTCTCCCGATGCTTTAGTGTTTAGTCTTTTGGACGTTGATAGGCTTAATGGTCCTACGAAACTCGTTGTCCTTCTGAATCCCTCCATTGCGGATGTTCCTTAAACTATCCTCCCGATGTTTTAATGGTTCTAGCTGCCGATGAGGTTTTTCCCACCATTTTGTGAGTTTTTAACTTTTCATTGGGCGGCAGTGGTTTCTGTTTCAGGTTAAGGATTTTGCAACAAAATCACAGTGCAGGGCCTCATGTTGTTGATTAGTTTTATTGTTAATATGGTTTAAAATATGAATTCCTAATTAATGTTAAATTTTGCAGACAGACTCAAAAGATTCCTCAGATTACTGTTGTGAGAAGACATAACTGAAGAATAAAGCTGAGGAAGGTTGACCGAAGAATGAAAAGCAGAGTTTTTTTGAAATCAACGAGCTAAGAAAGGACAAATAAAAGATGAGGCAGAACCGGTGGCGATAGAAGTCCAAGCTTGGAAAGGGCCCGTCAGTTACTAAGTTGGCCCCATTTTATGAAGTACTCATAAAGCTTAATCCGAAATGTAACGCATTATGCAAATCATGAGCACTCATAAGAGAACAAAATTGGGAGACTAAATGGTTTTGGGGGGCCCAAGAGTCATTCGTGGGAAGCCCAACAGTTTGGTTCTTTTTGTATAAATATAGAAGATCTAGATAAGAAGGGGGACTTTTTCCAAGTTAGATTGTGGAATACATGTTGTAAGAAGAACTATTTCCTTTTGCAATAGATAATTACAGTTTTCCTGTTGGAGAAAGCTTGATGGAATGTTCAAATTTTATGCTATGGATGTGTTGAAGAGGAACTATTTCATTTTCAGCTTTTCGTCCATTAACTGTGAGATCATTCTAACTCTTTGAACCTAAGTTCTCATATGAATGATCTCTGGTTCATTTTATGAAAATTTCCACTATGATTAATGAATGTTGTTCATAAGCAATTGGCTATATGGTTGTTAAATATCTTTAAATGTTCATGTGTTTTGAAAGAAGTATCAGCTATCTATGATTTCTTTTATAATGCATGCACAAAATACATTGCTCATTAATAAGTAATAATCTTGCTCCCTAGGGATAGGTTAGGTATTTAGTTTTAATTTCTTGCTGTGTGTGTGATTTAGATGCATGAGAGTCTAAGATGAGAGGTAAGAACCTGCGCATCACATTGTGAATACTCCTTGCATTCTCTATCAATCTGCATCTTAGATAGGCACTTGCATATAATACTTAAAGTCAAAATATACAAAAATATACACGGTGGACTGGGCCGCAACCGGTAAAACCTTTTATTTTTGTAACTTGACCTATGATAGCCAGACTGCAAACTGGATGGATTCCCTACACCAAACAGTCATGGGCTAGTTGGGAACGTTGACTGGGGAGAATCCCTTACTGTTGTTGCCTATGAATTTACAGGCTTCAACACAAGGGATATTTAATTTCTTAAAAATTTCCTCATCATCCTCTTTATGCTGCTCCGTTACTGTTACAGGAACTTGTTTAGAATTATACCCCTTAAAATTGAAATCTTTGAACTATTCTTTAACTGTGTTCTTCATTAGAGAAGGCTTCTTAATCACTGAATCTTCTCTCTTATTCTCTTCCTGCTCAGATTGGTCATCATCTTCTTTTAAATTTTCTTGAGATGAGGAATCTTCTGAGTCAATCACAATAACCTCTTTTTTTAGCCAATTTTGGATTCAACAGTTTTTTCATATTCAATCTTAATTTATTCTTTGGTCTCGTTTTAGGCCTCCAATTTGACTCACCTAACATTGCATAAGATTTGCCCCAAAATTTTACACTGGATATTAGTACTCCTTCCTTTTTAAATCAAACCGTGGAGTTTCCTTTAGTTTTCTCACTAGGAACTTGTATGTCCTCTAATTCCATCTTGGCAGGAATAGAGACCTCTGTCATATTTCCCTGGATATCATTGATATCTAGATCAAGCTTAATTGATTACTTTTCTTCTGGCTGTTCTAAGACTATTTCATGTAGTTCTTTCAAACCGTCAGAGATTTCCAACTGATTATCTTCATCAATCATATTTTTCTCTCCACCTACAGGATCTTTAAGTTTCTGTATTGAAGACTCTACTTGAGTAGTCTCTTCTACTGCTTCAGAAATGACTTCGTTCTTCATTTTTTTAACTAGGCTATGTGATTTATTCATTTGTCTCCTTTTTTACTGGTCCTCCTTTTCGCTTTAAACCTTGACCAGAACAAAAAGTAATCCCAAGTCTTACCTTTTTTCTAGAGCACAGTACTAATGATCAATTTTATCAATCCATGGTGGAATATATAATATTTAGTATGATCCTAATGTTCCCTTATCCTACTTGACATCTTCTGCAAGCTTTTTAGGAATAAAAAGGGGAAATTCATCTTTGACGCCTAACTCAAGTGTTGTAAAAGTCTAATGTGATATTTAAAAATAGAAGCATATCTACCCTCACAGGTTACATAACTCTGCAAAATCTTAATAGGCTCCCTCCATTCAGGCTTGAAATTCTGTATATGCACCCCCCTGCCCCAATCTGCTACAACATCAGGAAACAGGAAATCCTCTGAATTAAAGGTAAATGGCACCTTCTTAAACCAAAATTCACCCTCATCTGTAATTGTTGTTGCTTCTGCTATCAACTCTCTTGTTAATTCAATTTTAAGGGTATTGAATAGGACTCTATCTTTATCTAACCCTTGAGTGAACCCATATGAAACTTCTGAATGATAACCATCAATTTTTTCAAAATATTTAAACCAGCCTGCTTTTTGAAACAATTTTGCACATTCAGGAAAAATTTTAGCCCATGCCATATCCGAAGGCTCAGCCCTATTAGTCTTGCCACTTCTCTTCATTTTCTGTTATGAACCCTAACTATTTTTTCCTTCAAAAAATAGTTAAAACTATTTCAAAAGTATCTTATTACAACAATAGACTAAAGGCTGAGAAAATTAAGACCATAACTTGAAATTTCTCAATTACCCTTATCCATACTAACCCTCTGTTAATGCAAATTAGGATTCATTTAACGCTTTTTGGATCTTATGGCATACCTGTCACCATGATGGTTCGTAATGCCAAAAATTCATAACCCTTTCCTCATTCACATCAGACAGGTCACCACAATTCATCTTTGACAGCCACGATTACACCCAAGCCATTTAATAATTTACCATGATCTTCTCAGCCTCACGTATGCCCACCAAATTTTCCATTCATTCTGAACAAACTCTGTGGATGTACTATCATTAAATTTTTAAAAAATTCCAATCTTCGAGACTCACAACAGCTACGATTTTACCTGCGTAATCCTTACCCTATTTTGTACATTTGTCATAATGATTGCAAGGTCGATACATGTATCATTTTGCCTTTTTACAGATTTTAAAACTCCATCATTTGCAATTTTGAACCAAGAGCAAGCCCATATTATGATTTTTTGAGTGCCCCAATTTTCTTGTAGCGCTCTAGTTCACGGTCCCTCCCTTTTGCACTACAGGAATTTTCCTGACCAATATTTTGACACACAACTCCAAAACAAAAGGGATAAGGAATATGAATTAACTTAGATCAAACCTTATGATAGATTTTTCGACTTCTTATAAAAATATACACCTAATAATCCCATTAAAACAATAAAACTAACAAAATAAAATAAATTCAAAAATAAATGACATGAAATCAAATAATAAATAAAGTCATGATTCTAATACCCCAAAACCAAACTCAAAATTAAAAGAAATATGAAAACAATACTTTGGAAAAATCATGTAATCTAGAAACAAAACCTAGCTATAACAGGAAGCCACTAAAACCGGGGTCTAGAACGTCACTTCCAGATTACACCAGCTAACCTACCAACTAGAAACAATTGATCCCCCATGCTCTTGTTCACGCCTAAGAGGCGATCCACCACAGTTTGGGTCCTTGAACCAACACCGTCGAGACCATTCTCAATGACCCTCTACACCGTTAGAAGGCCACATAGCCTCTGATTCAGACTCAGAATCATATCAATATGAGATAGATATACACACTACACCATCTATCCTCATAGCTGGTGCAAACCCGTATCCAATTTTTGGCTTGGTGATTGGCAGTGGACCCACATCCATACCCCACACCACCACCAACACCCCTACTGGTTGTCCTAGCACTGTCATGCAGACTGTCATAAAACTATAAAACTAACAAAATAAAATAATTTCAGAAATAAATGACATGAAATCAAATAATAAATAAACTCATGATTCTAATACCCCAAAACAAAACTCAAAATTAAAAGAAATATGAAAACAATACTTTGGAAAAATCATGTAATCTAGAAACAAAACCTAGCTATAACATCTGGCTCTAGCTTTGGGGTGAAGTCCTCCTTGTGAGGCTTCAAGAACTTGAATACCATTTCCTTCTATCATTAACTAAAACTGTTGGCTACTTTGCAAAACATCCATTGGGATATGGAGTCTTCATTCTATCACTATCACACTGGTATATATAATGAAATGACAAGTTTCTTACCTTCAATAGCTGTAAAAGTGTTTGAGGAAACTTCCATTTACTGGATCAAATTGTAATCCCATTTCCAATGTAACTAGGAAAAAATTTCATCAACCCACCAAAACTTGCTTCCAACTCCGAATATATGTATAATAAGAAATATTGGAAAACATGAAGAGCAAAGATCTAGCAACTTGTACTCACTTTCATCAAATGGTGTCTCTAAGATAATAGATTTATAATTTAGTGTTGACTTTAAATAACCTGCCACTGGATCATAAAAATTCCTAAAGTTACCTCTTCCTGTTCTATGAAAAAGATAGGCTGTCCATAAGAATATTTTGTTCCATGATTATCAAGCAGGCATTGGCAATAAAAGACATCAGGATCATCCTAAATTAGCTCCGGAATTTCTTGGACAGTATCATCAATAATAGAAACAAGATGAACCTCATTTTTCACACTCTCTTCAAATGGATAACTATCATACATCGGCTTTGGGTGTTCAAGGATAATGGAATGAATGTATTCCTGAATCTGCTAATCTGATTGTGCCATATCACACACATCACACATTTCTGGGTCTTTCTTTTCAATTTCAACATCATATTTATAAAAAATTAGAGCATCTTCATAATGTTTTTGAACAACATATTTATCATAACCATGAATATAAGAAACTTCTGATATAATGTTAAAAATGTCAACATCCTGGCTTTAATCAATTTTAGTATCAAAACAAAAAGGAATAGAATATAATTCATCATAGAATTCATGTCCTAAAACCCCAATCTCTTTATCATAATGAGGAGCATTCTGGGAAATTTCAAATGATGATGCCAAAGGTTCATGTTTTTCTTCAATAAATGGCTGATCTTCAATATCGATGCTACAACTTATAATATTCTCCTTTTCCAGACGTAGCATGCCATTTGTATATTCATCACTGAAATATAGCATGCAAGAACCCAAATCCTTTTCTACAGCATATAAAGCATGATTTGTTGGATTCCTATCATCAGTTACAATATAAGCAAACTGCAATACTCCATACAACCTCCTATTTTCACCTCCAAAAATAGGAATTGTTGCATATGTCAAATCCATCTACAAGGTAACCCCTACCTTCTTAGTCCAATACCTAGAAAGTAACATTCCAAATTTAGGAGCAACATCTGCCACCACAACATCCATGATGACACTCTTCATGGGTAACTGTGTTAAATTTACCACCATACCTTTAATTGCTCCCAAACATTTAAGAGCCCTAGAATCAAAAGCATATAAATCATGATAGGGTTTTGTGATACTTAACCCTAAAGCCTCCATAACTGCCTTAGGCATCAAATTGTGCAAAGCCCCAAAATGAAGTAAACAATTGTGAATCATCTGATCATGGAAACTCAATGTCATATAGAAAAGAGGAGATAAACTTGAATCCTTTTTAGTTTTGTCAGCTAATGCAGAACCAATGAAAACTCTAGGATGTTCTTCTTGTAGGTTTACTATATCTGATGGTATTTGATTAGTTGTTGAACCCATCATTTTCAAAACTGAATTCTTATAACTAGGATTTTTTATCAGCTCAGTGAATGGCATTGGAATTTTAATTTTACACAACTCATTTTCAAAATTAAAATTCTGTAGATTCTTATTCACTTCTTCAAATTCAATTACCTTTTATGGATTTCACTGATCTTTCCCTTTTTTCTGTATTTGACTGTCTGATTTCTTAAGAGGAAGAAATGTTTTCTTTCTAGGGTTTTGTACAACCTGCTTTGGTCTTGACCTTAAACCAATAGTCCTTTTGGGTTCAGACTGGCATATTTATGCTGTTATAACACAACCTAAATAATTTTCTGTCTAAAAAATATTTGCATCATAACATTCAGAATTTAAATAGTCTTCTTCAATTAAAAAACCTTCTGTCAACAGCACCCAAAAATGATTTATGTTGTGATTTTTATCTTCGTACTACTCATCTTCCTCTGCTTCTCCTTCATCAATGACATTGTTTTGAAGTGGTTGTGGCACCTTCTGATCTTCGGCTTCTCTTCTCTCCCTTTGTATATCATTATTCCAACTTTATCTAGGAATAATCCTAGGTGCAAACTGAAGTCTAAATTGATTAGGATTGTTAGGTTTTCTTTCCCCTTCTTGAGCAGGCCTGTTTGTATTCTTCTCCAATTCCAATTTGGTTAATTTTGCTGTCATAATTTTGACTAATTTTTCCATTTCATCAATTTTACTATCAGCTGATTGAGATGTTGAAACTACTAGAGCAGCCTCCTTTTTACTTTTTCTGTCATAAGTTTGTTGATCTGAATTTACTTTTAGTCTATTAGAATCTAGAATATTTGATTCTACCTCTAATGTTGCTTCTTACATGTTCAATAGACTGACTGATATTGTTTCTCTCAGGTGTAAAGAAAATTCATGATCAAAAGAATTTGCATAGGTAAGTTTTGTTGAAGTTTTGAAAGGTTTGATTTCTGTTGGAATTCTGCCATACATCTTGTTAAATCTTTTAGAAAAGTCTGCTATGGTCTCATCCTTTTTCCTCCATAGGGATCCAAATTCTGTGATATAGTATGTATGATTCTTGGTATCACCCCATTGCCTCATGAAAACATCCTGAAATTCCTCTATCAAGGTAATCAAGTTTGCTGGTAACTCTTTGAACCACTTCCTAACCTCCCCATCCAGGATTTGCACAAACATTCTCATCCATACATATTTTGATTCAATGTTTTGGTTATCTACATAACTGAGAAATGCATCCCAGTACTGTTCCTCAATTGTTGTCTCACCTTGCCCATTGTTCCTAGGAAAATACTTTTGATAATATCCTCCAAGGAGAGCATTTAAGGGTTGAGGAAGGACTAGTGGAGCATACCTAGCTGCCACCATCCTATCCATCATATCTAATGGAGGTTGCTGAGCTTCCATTGTGAAACTACTAGGGTTTGCTGTAAGCAAAGATTTGTTTACTTGCCTGGTACCAGGTTGAAAAAGGCTTTTGCTGGTTTTGAACTAGAACAATGGAATTTTTCTAGGAGATTTATTTTTTTCCTTTTTAAAGGATTGAGGATCAATAAATATTTGAAAACTCCTAACATGTATAGAAGGTGTTAACTAGGATGGATCTTGTTTTACTTCTTTGGAAAATGAGAAGGGTGATAGTAGGTCAAATTGATTAGGGCCACATAAAGCTAGGGATGACTGTGATTTCTTAATTTTCCTATCTTCTTTCAATATTTTCTCTGGGTTTGAGACACCCAGGTGTAATGGTCAAGTAGGTCTCTCTCTTTTCCCAGCCTTCCTAAAAGACACTGTGAAAATTGTCTGGTGAAAAGTAGTCTAAATGATTTGCTGGTTTTGTCTACCACTCAAAACTAGTTGAATAATAAAAACCCAGGGAATGTATGCTTCAACTTCATCCCTGGAAACGGTGCCAAAGATGTTAGTGCCATAAATTGTTCTAGACTACAAGAAGAACAAGCCAACACAATCTCTAAAATAAAATAAACTAAAACTGTTTTTTTGTATTGTTTTGGGTATGAAATTTTCATAAACAAGAGGGTAACATAAAACAAGCTAAATTAGGTACTAAATCATATAAAAATTAGAGACTGAGATGAACCATAAATAACAAATAAACCAAAAAACACAGAGAAATCTAACTGATTTTCACCCATAACCTACAAGCACTTCATGATTAAGATATTAGATAGGAAATGAAATTGCACATTGAGTGATTAAACAAATCATAAATGAAACCATCAAATGAAAATAATATGGGATTATCAGTGATATATATCATAATCAGTCATGAAAATTACATAAGAGTTTGGATCTTAGCTTGACATAGTAGCTTTTTAGCCCCCCCTTGAAAAAAAACTCGAACCCCCCTACTATCATATTCCTTTATATTTACACTTGTTACATCTCAAAAACATTTTCTTCATTTCCTAACTAACTTTAGGTCAAGTCCTTGAACTGCAAAAAAGAGTTACTTAACTACATAACTAACTTATAGGTGTAGCTCTCGGAACTACTACGAAATGACTGCTTTACAAAATATACTATTTATCTTTTACAAAATTTGACTATATGGCACCTGTTAGAAATGATCTTTTAAAGATATTTGGATGCTTCAACAAAAAGTGTTATCCCCTCTAGAGCTTGTGTTTTTCTTCTAATTCTTTGCTCCTCAACTTCTAGGTCTTCAACTCTCTTTGATAGTTCTTGATTCTACTGAGTTAAATCTTGGATATTCTACTCCAACTCTTCACACATGTTTTGTGTCTTCCTTTTCCTCTTCAATGCTTCCTTCGAAACCACAATGAACTCCTGATAATGGCTGTTAATATCCTCAAGATCTTCTCTTAACCTTCTATTTTCCATTACCAATCCTTCATTTGTTTCATTTAGAAAATCTATTTGGTACTTGTTCTATTTAACACTTTTCTGAATATTTTCATTCTCTGAATCTATGACTTTCCCTTCTTGAAATCAAGGAGCTCCTTCTGGTAACCAAGGGATATTTAATTTCTTAAAAAATTCCTCATCATCCTCTTTATGCTGCTTTGTTACTATTACAGGAACCTGTTTAGAATTATCTCTCTTAAAACTAAAATCTTTGAACTATTCTTTAACTATGTTCTTCATTAGAGAAGGCTTCTCAATCACTAAATCTTCTCTCTTATTCTCTTCCTACTGAGATTGGTCTTCATCTTATTTTAAATTTTCATGAGATTAGGAATATTCTGAGCCAATCACAGTAATATTTTCCCCACCCAATTTTGGAATCAACAGTTTTTTCATATTCAATCTTAATTTATTCTTTGGTCTTGTTTTAAGCCTCCAATTTGACTCACCTAACATTGCATAAGATTTGCTCTGAAATTTTACACTGGATATTAGTACTCCTTCCTTTTTAAATCCAACCATGGAGTTTCCTTTAGTTTTCTCACTAGGAACTTGTATGTCCTCTGATTCCATCTTGGCAGGAATAGAGACCTCTGTCATATTTCCCTGGATATCATTGATATCTAGATCAAGCTTAACTGATTCCTTTTCTTCTAGCTATTCTAAGACTATTTCATGTACTTCTTTCAAACCTTCAGAGATTTCCAACTGATTATCTTCATCAATCTTCTTTTTCTCTCCACCTACAGTCTCTTTAAGTTTCTGTACTGAAGACTCTACTTGAGTAGTCTCTTCTACTACTTCAGAAATGAATTCCTTCTTCAATTTTTTAACTAGGTTGTGCGATTTATTCATTTGTCTCCTTTTTGACTAGTCCTCCTTTTCGCGTTGAAACCTTGACCAAAACAAAAAGTAATCCCAATTCTTACCTTTTTCTATAGAACAGTACTAATGATCAATTTTATCAATCCATGGTGGAAGATAGACTGTTTAGTATGATTGTGACATTCCCTTATCCTACTTGACATCTTATGTGAGCTTTTTAGGAAGAAAAAGGGGAGATCCATCTTTGACTCCTGACTCAAGTGCTGTAGAAATATAATGTGATATTTAAAAACATAAGCATATCTACCCTCACAGGTTACATAACTCTGCAAAATATTAATAGGCTACCTCCATTTAGGCTTGAAATTATGTATATGCACCTGCTTGCCCCAATCTGCTACAACATCAGGCAACAGGAAATCCTCTGAATTAAATGTAAATGGCACCTTCTTAAACCAAAATTCACCCTCATCTAAAATTGTTGTTGCTTCGGCTATAAAATCTCTTGTTAATTCAATTTTAAGGGTATTGAATATGACCGTATATTTCTCTAACCCTTTAGCGAACCCATATGAAACTTCTGAATGATAACCACCAATTTTTTCAAAATATTTAAACCAGCCTACTTTTTGAAACAATTTTGCACATTCAGGAAACATTTTAGGCCATGCCATATCCGAAGGCTCATCCTTGTTAGTCTTGCCACTTCTCTTCATTTTCTGTACTACGTGGAAATTGAACCCAAGTGATAGAACAATTGCACTCACAAAAATTGCTAATCAACCATGCAAAATTACAAACAAAGGAGATTGAAATTGGAGCATAACACTAATCTGTATTGAATAAGTGTACAATAGCTAAACTTATGAAGTCATAGGATGCTGCAATATATAATTGCATGAGATATTCGAATGCATAAGGATGCCATTCGAAATAGTCAAAAATTAGGCTTACTAAATCTAGTCAAATCCCCCATAGGTGCATAAAGCAGTTTCCAAATCTACCTAGAGGCTCACGAATTGGAAAAGTCAAGTAGGCAAGATAATAAGTGATGGAAAGACAACTCATACATTCTTTTATTAGGAGAAAAGAATGGAGGATGATGAGGGCAAAAAACAAGTCAACTACACCTAGTCTTACTTTCCCTTTTGCCATAAATCTCAATAAAGCAGGCAACTTAGCAGAAAAAGAAAATATGCGCTAGGGAGGATCTGGAATAAAGTAGATATGCTAGATATGGATTCCAAGAGGTTTTCCAAGCACTCCATGACTTATTTTTAGCAAGTTTGACTTCTAGGACATGTGGAAGACAACTTGCATAGAGTGGAACATTGGAAACTAGGGAAATAAGACAAAAATGGATTAATTAATGTCTAAGGTAGCTAACTATGGGTTGATTATTCTAACACCCCCCCTTAATCCTAAATTTATGATGAATATCAAAAAACTATAGGGCCTAGAAAAAAGTCTTAGTCACCCTTTACATACTGCATGTCCATTTAACCAAGGAAAGAGGCAAAAACCTAGTGGGAAAATCCTCCCTTAAAAATGGACAATAAAACAAAATTTGAAAATATTGTCATCAATCATGCTTCATAGCATTGATCAGCAATCTCCAACAGTGATTTGAGATTGCTGCATGTCTTCTCACAAAAAACTTTGGTGAATATGTCTGCTACTTGTTCTGAAGATGCACAAAAGAGTAGGTGAATGGTGCCATCATGCACAAGCTGTCTGATGTAGTGCATATG
The DNA here is from genome assembly GCA_001517045.1 of Pseudotsuga menziesii. Lineage (NCBI taxonomy): Eukaryota > Viridiplantae > Streptophyta > Pinopsida > Pinales > Pinaceae > Pseudotsuga > Pseudotsuga menziesii. The sequence continues at coordinate 175,112 of LPNX010736883.1, forward strand.
GATCTCAATGTGTTTGGTTCTATGCCTCTGAATTGGATCATTGCAGATTCGAATGGTACTCTAATTATCACAATATATAATAGTTGAAAACTCTGATTCGAAGCCACACTCACCAAGTATCCCTTGCAACCATAAACATTGAGTTGTTGCATTTACAACACCTCTGTACTCTGCTTCTGTAGATGAGAGTGCTATGGCACTCTGTTTCTTGCTTGACCAGTTGATTGGTCCTTCAGCAAGCATGAACACATATTCTGATGTTGACTTTCGATCTGTGTTGTCACCTACCCAATCACTGTCAGTAAACCCAATCAAATCAAGATCAGATTTAGCTTTGTAGAAGATCCCATGAGTTCTTTTTCCCTGAACAAATTTAAGGATCCTTTTGGCTGCTCTCCAATGAATATCATGAGGATGATACATGTATCTTGAGGCCATACTTACTGCATAAGAAATATCAGGTCGAGTGTGTGTAAGGTACAGCAAACACCCAATCAATTACCTATACAGTGTATTATTTACCATAGGAGAAGAACCTGCTTCTTCAAGCTTAAATCCTGAAAGGAAGGGAGTCTTGTTTGGATTGCAATATTTCATGTTGCACTTGTTCAGAAAATATAAAGCATACTTGGACTGATGTAATTTTATTCCATTTTGGTATTGAGCAATTTCGAGACCCAAGAATTGGATCAACAACCCCAAATCAGTCGTAGAAAATGCATGGTTCATTGCATCCTTCAAGGAGGCAATTTCTTTCTTTGAAATTCCTGTGATCAGAAGGTCATCCGCATACAAGACAATAATAATCAAATAACCATGAATCAGCTTCACATAAACATTAGGATCAAACTTGCATCGAACAAAACTCAATCATAGTAGAAAGCCATCAATCTTGGCATACCATGCCCTAGGAGCTTGCTTAAGCCCATACAATGATTTCTTTAACCCGCACACAAAATATGGATTAGACACAAACCCTTGAGGCTTTTGCATCTAAATATCTTCAGTAATATCTCCATTCATGAAAGCACACTTCACATCCATGTGATGTACCTCCCATTGCTTCGAAGCTGCAATGGCTAAGGCTAGCCTGATGGAGTCCATCTTTGCCACTGGTGCAAAGGTCTCTTTGTAGTCATTACCATGTACCTGTGAGTAACCCTTGGATACAAATGTTTCCTTATATTTCAAAGGTGAACCATCAGCAGCAAACTTAGTTTTGAAAACCCACTTACATTGAACTAGCTTCCTCCCTGGGGGAAGATCAACCAGTTCCCAAGTGTTGTTCTTCTGGAGTGAGCTGAATTATTCTTTCATGGTTGTTTTCCATCTTGGACCATGTGATGAATATTAATATGTATGTGGGCCTGATTCAACCATCAGATAGCACTTCTCTACAAACAAAGGGTCTTTCATACACAGGGCACTCTCAAACTGAGATCTAGTCCTCCTAGGATCACTAGGATTTCCAGCTAGTTCCACAGCTGTATGAATGGTATTTGCTGCCCATTTTGGTCTTGTAGGAATATAAATATCTGCAATTAAATCATCATTATAATACATATCAGAATCAGAAAACTCATTTATCTCTTCACTTACATTCAATGGTTCTGGTGGTGAAGAAGACTCTCCAACTTCAACTGTTGCTAAAGCCTCTTCTTGGAACTGAACACTCCTTTCAATGAAGGATTTGTTTGTGCTAAAATTGATCAGATTGTCCCCTTTTGAATCTTCAGAGTACCCAACAAATACACACTTTTGGCTTTGGGGCTGCAAAGCCTTCCTCTTTTCTATTGGAATTCTAGCCCAAGCCTTTGAGCCAAAAATCATGAAATGGGTCACATCTAGCTTGTGCCCACTCCAAGATTCAAAAGGAGTCATAGAATCAAGCTATTTATGAGGCACTCTATTCTATATATAGGATGCACAGTTTATAGCCTCGACCCAAAACTTTGGTGGCAAAGTCTTAGCCTCCATCATACAGGTTGCCATCTCCTTCAGTGATCTGTTCTTTCTTTCAGCAACACCATTTTGTTGTGGTGTGTAAGGGATTGAATGTTGCATCTGAATACCTACATATTCACAATACTAAATGAAATCAGACCTGACATACTCACCGCCATTTTCAGATCTGAGGATCTTAAGTCTCCTCCCAGACTGGTTTTCAACCAAATCCTTTAAGACTTTGAAGAGGCCAAAAACTTTAGACTTATGTTTCAGGAAGTAAACCCAACAATACCTGGAAAATTCATCTATGAAGTTCAATGCATATTTGGCTTGACTCATCGACATATGAGTAAATGGACCAGAAACATAACTGTGGATCAACTCAAGAGGTGCAGAGGTTCTCTCATGACTAGCTCTCTCGAATTTATGCTCTGGGTGTTTTCCTAGGATACAACCTTGACAGACTCCCTTGGGAAATTTAATCTTTGGTAACCCTATGACCATTTCTTTTTCACTTAGATCAGAAAGATACTTATAGTTAAAATGGCCAAATATTTCATGCCAAAGCTTGCTTTCCTCATTAGCATGAATCAGAAGAGCAGAGGGGTTTGAGTAGGATGGAAAATGTGAAAACATGTATACCTTTGAAGTGTGATCTACAACTCCTTTTGCAATGAATTTACCATTTTAGATATCTGTGATCTCAACATCATCAAGGGAGAATATGACCTTCTTTGGAGACCCTGTGTGGGTCATCTGATACACTGATAAGAGTTTAGAGGCAAGACCTGGAACATACAATACATTACTGAACTTACCATGGTCAATATCAATCCTTCCTTTTCCCAAACTGTCAGTGAGAGAGTCATCTCCCAGCACTATTGGTGGACCTTTCAACATGTTAAGAGAGGATACATCATCCTTAGTCGAAACCATATGTCTTGAAGCTCCAGAGTCTATGATGAAGCTAGGTGAGCTTGATGTGCCAGCAACCAATGCATGTACTCTCTCTTTGTCCTCTGAATTTGATCCTCCTTCCCTCTTCTTTGAGCAATCAGGAAGGGAGATGTTATTATTCTCCAGGAGTTGGGTCAGCATGTCAATTTGCTTCTTCATGCAAGAGCTTTCAGGATAATATCCCTTACTGCAGTATGCGCACTTGCTCATTTCTCCTTTGTTCTTCTTCTTCTGGAAGTTCTTCTTGGAGCCTTGGGGCTCCTCTTGAGACTTGTTCTTGTCTCTCTTTTGCTCAGGTGGCTTCTTAGCTTTCTTCTTGCCTTTTGAATCCACCCTTGAATCTCTAGCAACCAAATCTTGGTATTTGGAAGGTTTGATGGTGCACATCATCACCAGTTTAGCTTGTTTTTGTGTGAGGGATTCCATGAACTCTACAAGCTTAGGCATCTTCTAGGATTGAGCCGTAAACTTGGTGGCATGGAATTTCGAAACAAGCATTGAATAGTTAGGGCCAAGATTTGAGAGTATGGCCAAAACTAGCTTCTCTTCCTTCTTTTCAATTCCACACTATTTTAGCTGCAAAATAAGGGCTTTAAACTTGGAAAAGTAGAGTTGCAGGGATTCGAAGCTGTTGGGACTCAAAGAGATCAATTCATTCTCAATTTGATGTCCTCTCATCTCATCTGTCTTACCAAAAATCTCTACAAGCTTCTCCCACACTTCATTAGGTGATGTCAATCCATCAAGATGGAAGAGCAGGTCTATGGATATGCTCAGACACAGAAGACCATAGGCCTCATCCCTCCTGTTGTCCATTTAATTTTCTCTGCAGCTGCATTGGGATCTACCTTAGTTTCCATAGTCACCCTATAGAGACCCTTCACTCTCAATAGTATCTCCATCTCTGCTTTCCATTCAAATAAATTAAATGGAGTCAAGATGATCTTCTGAGATTGATCCATAGCTTTGAACTATGCCCTCCAACTAGCAGAATGTGCTCCGAGTCAAGATGTAGAGCCTTATAGAAATATGGAAGGATATAAATTGATCTACAAAGGCTCTGATACCATGTGGAAATTGAACCCAAGTGATAGAACAATTGTACTCACAAAAATTGCTAATCAACCATGCAAAATTACAAACAAAGGAGACTAAAATTGGAGCATAACACTAATGTGTATTGAATAAGTGTACAATAGCCAACCTTATGAAGTAATAGGCTACTGCAATATATAATTACAAGGTATATTTGAATGCATAAGGATGCCATTTGAAATAGTCAAAAAGTAGGCTTACTAAATCTAGTAAAATCCCCCATAGGTGCATAAAGCGATTTCCAAATCTACCTAGAGGCTCACGAATTGACAAAGTCAATTAGGCAAGATAATAAGTGATGGAAATACAACTCATACATGCTTTTATTAGGATAAAATAATGGAGGATGATGAGAGGAAAAAACAAGTCAACTACACCTAGTCTTACTTTCCTTTTTGCCATAAATCTCAATAAAGCGGGAAACTTAGCATAAAAATTAGATATGCACTAGGGAGGATTTGGAATAAAGTAGATGTGATAAATATGGATTCCGGGAGGTTTCCCAAGTGCTCCATGACTCAGTTTTAGCAAGTTTGACTTCTAGGACATGTGGAAGACAACTTGCATAGAGTGGAATATTGGAAACTAGGCCAATAAGACAAAAATGGATTAATTAATGTCTAAGGTAGCTAACTATGGGTTGATTATTCTAACATACTAAACCCTAAGTATTTTTTCCTTCAAAAAATAGTTAAAACTATTTTGAAAGTATCTTATTACAACAATAGACTAAAGGCTGAGAAAATTAAGACCATAACTTGAAAATTGTCAATTACCCTTATCCATACTAACCCTATGTTAATACAAATTAGGATTCATTTAACGCTTCCTAGATCTTATGGCATACCTGTCACCATGATGGTTCGTAATGCCAAAAATTCATAACCCTATCCTCATTCACATCAGACAGGTCTCCACAGTTCATCTTTGACAGCCACAATTACACCCAAGCCATTTGATAATTTACCATGATATTGTTATCCTCACATATGCCTATCAAATTTGCCATTAATTCTGAACGAACTCCGTGGATGTGCTATCATTAAAGTTTAAAAAACTTCCAATCTTCGAGAGTCAGGACAGTTGCGATTTTACCTGCATAATCCTTACCCTATTTTGTACATTTGTCATAATGATTGCAAGGTCCATACACATATCATTTCTCCTTTTTACAAATGTTAAAACTCCATGATTTGCAATTTTGAACCATGAACAAGCCCATATTATGATTTTTTGAGTGCCCCGATTTCCTTGTAGCAATCTAGTTCATGGTCCCTCCCTTTTGTGCTACAAGAATCTACCTAACTAATATTTTGAAACATGACTCCAAAAAAAAAGGGTTAAGGAATATGATTTAACTTAGATCAAACCTTATGATAGATTTGTTTAGCTTCTTAGAAAAATATACACTTAATAATCCCATTAAAACTATAAAACTAACAAAATTAAATAAATTAAAAAAGAAATGACATGAAATCAAATAATAAATAAACTCATGATTCTAATACCCCAAAACCAAACTCAAAATTAAAAGAAATATGAAAACAATACTTTGGAAAAATCATGTAATCTAGAAAGAAAACCTAGCTATAACAGGAAGCCACTAAAACCGGGGTCCAGAACATCACTTCCAAATTACACCAGCTAACCTACCAACCAGACACAATTGATCCCCCATGCTCTTCTTCACGCCTAAGAGGCGATCCACCACAGTTTGGTTCCTTGAAACAACACCATCGAGACCATTCTCGATGACCCTCTACGCTCTTAGAAGGCCACACAACCTCTGATTTAGACTCAGAATCATATCAATATGAGATAGATCTACACACTACACCATCTAGCCTCATAGCTGGTGTAAACCCGTATCCACTTTTCGGCTTAGTGATTGGCAGTGGACCCACGTCCATACCCCACACCACCACCAACACCCCTACTGGTTGTCCTAGCACCATCATGCAGACTGTCATAAGTTAGATACCACCACCCATTCTTACCAGTCAAATGTCCCCCTTGGCATGCCTTGGGGCACTAGGTCAGCCACTCACACTATCCCACTTGGCATGCCTGGGGGAAGTGGCCCTTCCACCTACACTATCCCTCCTATCATACATGGGGTAGTGGCCCTTCCACTCACATTGTGGTGCTTACCATACCCGGGGGCAGTGGCCCATCCACAACTATGCCACAAGTACCCCCAGTTACGCAGGTACATCATGTTCCTACAAACCCCACCACCATTGCTGGTCCGTCACACATCAACCTTGGGTCAAACCTTCCTTTCATGGCATGCCTCAACTTGCCTGACTTGGCTAGTTTAACCAATGATCCCATCTGTCATCAAACCTTTTGGCCTCCCATGCCAACTAAACTCCCCTTAGACATCCCTAAGTTTGAAGGGAATGTAGGGGAGTGCCCCCAAAACCATATCATGATGTTTCACCTGTTAGATTTTTATCATTCAAGCTAGCATTATATTAGAATCCTCAACAAAGAGAATAACAAGCACAACAATCAAACACAAGGAACAATAGACACAAATATTTTCCTCGAGGAAACCATAAAGGAGAAAACCCCGCAACTTCCTCAGATATAGAATCAGCACCAAAAGTAAAACCCGAAAACATAAAGATGATCTCCTGACAACAGTAGTCTCTCTCGCTCTAATCCCAGCTTCTTCTTCTCTCACTCATGAGCCCTAATGAGTGAGTGAGTGTGTGATAAATAGAGAGGCTCACTCTCTTTTTATATTCTTTCGTTCACTTAATGTCCACTCCATCATGTCGGCCTAACTTAATAATTAATTTACTAGAGCCAACATCTCTAGGAGAGTCTAATAACCCTAGTGCCCCACAACTGTGGGAACTTTGCCCCTCCGATCAACAAGGAGGGTTAACCTTAACACAATGGTGGGGACTATTTCCTCGACTTACAATAACTCACCTAGGGCTGACTTCTCTAGGATAGTCTAATAACCCTAGGGCCCCACAACTGCGAGGACTTTAACCCTTGAACAATAGGAGGCTTACCCACAATGACTTGACATGAATTATTTACATTATTGAATCTCCCTATTGGAAAATCGGGGCATGACATGACTCAATTAAAAACACTTTTCCGAAATAAGCATCGGGGTACAATACATAAGATATACAAGTGAATACATTTCGAGGTTACAATTACATCAACACTCCCTCTTAACTAGGAAGGTATTCTCTCGACACAATTTATCAGTACAAGTATTCTTCTCTGTATCATCTGAATCATCATCAAGTTCTCTTCATCTTCATCTTCAAGTCATCTTCTTCTTCAAGTCATCTTCATCACTGGGTCTGGATCATCACTCGATCTGGATCATCTCTAGTTCTGGAACATCATTTGATCTGGATCATCATGGGGACATCATCACTGGATCTATATCATCACTGGATTTGGATTATCATCATTGGATCTAGATCATCATGGGGACATCATCACAGGTGCTTTATCTTGATTGTTCTCATCACAAGAAGTTATACAGAGCCAACCCTTTTTCATTCTAGTTGTAGGCCTAGCCTCCATGTAGGTCTTCTTCAGTGCTTATATCTGGCCCTAAGTCAGAATGGCCAGCACTCACATCTAACCATGAGAGGAACACATCCAACACCATGTCATAAAGGCACATCACTTACGATCACCAGCATGATAGGACATAACTACTATTATCTGTGGAAAGGAACATCACTTATAATCACCAGAATGATAGGACACAACTACTATCATCTGTGAAAAGGCTCAGCACTCACATCCACTGGCATGATAGGAAACACCATCTATCATCCATGGAAGGGCTCAGCACTTATATTCAACCATGCAAGGAACCAATCTAGCCTACATGTCGAAAGGGCTCTCAACCCCAGGTTGAGGATTCCCGGTAAGTGACCAGGTGCCTCCATTCTCCCAGAGAATGGCATCACCCCTTATATCTGATCAAGTGGGATCACATCCCTCAATCACATCAGAATGGCCCTGCACTTATATCTAATCATGTGAGATCACATCCCACAGTCATATCAGAATGGGCCTCAGCCCCAGACTAAGTATTCCTGGTAATTGACCAAGTACCTCCATTGAGAGAATGGAATTCAACACTTATATCTAATCATGTAGGAACCAATCCTATAGTCACATCAGAATGGCTCAACAATCACATCTGACATGGAAGGAACCAATCCTCTCACCATGATTGAATGGCTCAGCCCTTACATCTAACCATGGAAGGAACCAATCCTCTCACCATGTCAGAATGGCTCATGGACTCATAACTTCGCCTTGGAGGGAACCTCGATTTGGTGAACACCAAGCTTCTCCCTAAAGTACTCAAACTTCACTCTAGCTAATGGCTTCGTTAATACATCATCTATATCTTCATCCATCGCAACATACTAGAGCTTCACTATTCCTTTCTGCACCATACCCCTGATATAGTGATACTTGATCTCGATATGCTTCTAATTTTCATGGAACACCGGGTTCTTCGACAACTTCATAGAACTCTAGTTGTCACAATATACACAAGTAGCATCTAACTGGAGATCAAATAAATGAAATAGTACTTCCTCATCCATACTACCTCACAACTAGCTGAACAAGCTGCAGCATACTCTGCTTCAGCTGTACTCAGTGCCACACAGGATTTCTTCTTGCTAAACCAAGAGATTACACCTAATCCCATACTGAAGCAACACCCTGAAGTGCTCTTCCTATCAATGGCACTGCCTGCCCAATCTGAATCAACATAACCCTCCAAGTTAATCTTCTAATTCATCTCATACTTGAGCCCATAATCAACTGTACCCCTTAGGTACCTCAGAATATGCTTTGCAGCAATCAAGTGAACATGTCTCGGATCTATCAGGAACTGGCTCAAGGTGTTCACAGCAATAAAATATCTAGTCTCGTATTCATCAGGTACATCAAAGACCCAATAATCTGACTATACATCGTAGCATAAACCACTTGTGATGAAGCATCACTCAATAGCTTCAGGTTCAATGCAATAGGTGTGATCATGGCCTTGCAATCCATCATCCTGAACCTCTTCAGGATCTCTACTGCATACTTCCCTAGTCCTAGGGATATTCTACCACACCTCCATGCCATCATATCCAAGTCCTTCATCTCAAACTCAGCAGCAAGTCTTTTTATTGCAACTTTAATGAGTTCCTCTTTTCTGTTAGGAACAAGTCATCGACATATAACAGGAGCATCATTGGTATTCCATCTTCAACCTTAAAGAAAAGGTTGGAATCCGCTTTAATATCAGTAAATCCTAGAGTTATCAATAATCTGTCCATCCTATCATACCATATTGAACCTCAGGATATTCTGCAGTCACTCCCTCTGAAGCGAAGCATCATTCTCCCTCTGTCTTTCGTATTCTATGCTTGAAACATTCTGTATTGGAGTGACAAGTAGCTTCCTCTGCTACTAATATTCTATGTATCCATCTAGGATCACTGGATACCAGGATCCTCTATCTTGAACATTTTCAAAAGTTCTTCTCACACCCATCTATGAGCTTTTCATCCTCTATAGACTTTCATTTTCAACCTTGTAGCAAAGGTTCAGATCTTCATCAAGCTCCTCATGTATGTGTTATCCCATGGGTGTCTTCTGAGCTCGTACAAGGCCTTCTTTCATTTGCACACATGTTTCTTCCTGTCATGTGTCTTCACTTCCAGTGGCTGCAAATGTCTCTTCGTAGTCTATTCCTTATTTCCATGAGAAGCCTCGTGCTACAAATCCTTCCTTGTATCCCATGATGTTTCCATCTACTACATGATGGAACTACGAACTTCCCTTCATGTATCGATACTACATCCTAGACATCATTCTTCTTGAACTGGGCTTCTCTTTCTTCTTGGTTACTTCTTCATGGCTGGAAGGTTCTGCATCAATTATGTAACTGCATTCGTCATATTATTCTTCATCTTGAACTATCGTCACTTGTTCTTCGGAACAAGTCTCATCCTTCTTTGCTTGTAGGCAATTTTACGCAATATTTCCTACAAGTCAAATGCATTAGTTGTATGGTTAGAAACATTTCATAAGGTATATTCATAATGAAAAAATTCTTATGCATAAATATATGATCATGCAACTATTTTATCCAATACAACATTCATCCATATCTCACATAAACTTTTCTAGATGCCTTCCATCTCTACCAGGACAACATTGAGATTGTGCACTAATCCAATATGTCGGTAAAGAGATTTCATTCTAGAAAAGTAGCAATGGAGAGTAGACTAATCCCATCACATGTGTATTAGTAGTATGCTATCATTAATGCAAACATTCTATCATGCATAATACATCAACTGAATATAAGCAAATGCATAACAAAATAATATCATGAAATGACAATTGGATACTTATCTTTATTTTTTTCATGGGTAGACTCCTTCTTGAGCCTTCAGCTTCATCATCTTCTTCATTCATAATAGCATTGTTTCTTGTCCAAATGATAAGATGGAGAAGAGGTTCTTCAAGAGTTGAGTTCTTCATATTCCTCATCGCTTGAGGTATCTTCTATGGATGGTGAGAGCTTGACCTTCAGTTGCTCCTATCTTCTCTTCTCTTATTATGAGTCGAGCTTCTTCTTCTTCCCAGAGTCTACTGAAAGTAATCACTTCCTTCTGGCACACATTCCTCGCATGAATGAATCCCATGATCCTGGAAGGCCATTCAAGGTGGCTATCACCACTTCTGCATTTTCCACTTCTTCTTCTACTGCTACAAGTTGTCATTAGAGGAAATTTCAACTCAAAATTGGCCTTCTAAGGAAAATTAATAAAAGAATAGTTAAAATAATAAAATAATATTTATTAATTTTGGAGGAAGAAAAGAAAAAACTACTATTTTGTTCGTATTTTCGACTTATCTCCCTATGTTTTTAATCAAATTTTGATTGAGAGAGCTCGTTGGATGCAGAATTAAATTCTGCATCCAACAACTACCCACTTGGAATAATTTTGATGGGCCCCGCTACCCAAAAAACAAGAAATACATGAAAAATGTGATGATGATGTCATCATCACATTTTTTCAAGAATTTCTTTTTTTTGGGCTAGCGAGTCCCATAAAAAGTATGTCGAGTGGCTACTCGTTGGATGCGTAATTTAATTCCACATCCAATGAGCTATCGCGATCGAAATTTGAGTAAAAACACAACGAGATATGTAAAAAATATGAACAAAAAAAGTAGTTTTTTTTATAATACCTATCCCCAAATTTATATTAAAAAATTGTTTAAGAGGCGCTCCTTTTTTTAATTTTAAAGCATTTTGATTAGCTAATACATGATTACATGGAATTTGTATTATTTTTGGAAGGCCAATTTTAAATTGAAATTTCCTCTAATGTCTTTGGTTTGAGAGACCCTCATAAAGTATGACTGTATGGTCTCTACATTCTGGATCTTCACATTCTACAATGGTTTTCTCAAAGTCATCTTCCAATTTATGTTCTTCCCTTCAAATAGCTTGGCCAAGGAGTCAAACATCTCTTTTGGTGTCTATAGGGAAGACACTTATGGTATAAGGTGATCCATGATTGAATCAGCAATGATCTTCTTGACCTTGACCAAGTTCTTCTTGTGTAAGGGTTTTAGCCTTATCTCCCTCTGGAACTGGAACCTCTCTACTTATGTAGGTGTCCAATTCATTTTCTTCACAGAGATCATATACTTCCATGCTTGGAAGTTGTCAACTTCACCAAGCTTTTCATCAATATGATGTGATAGATCACTTTGAAATGAGAACCTCAAATGAAAATAGCAATAGATTAGATCTTACAGATTTGAGGTGTTCGTCCTGGTTCTAGAGCTGGCTGATCTAGGGTTTGTCAGAGAAACCCTAATTTTCAAAAAATGGAATATTTTAGATCTGATTGGATAGAAATATATAACTCTTCAAGGTGAGTTGTCTAATTTACTCATTTTCTGAAAACAATGGAGGGAAGCTCCCGGAATAGGAAGCCCTAGTTTACCAATTTCTTCTGCATAAATTCCTGATATTGTTTCTGTGGTATCTTTGAAATTACTAATACTATGTGTCTAAAACGTCATACTGAGGTAGCCTCACCAGTTCTTGTTCCAACACCATAGTTTTCATTAGAATTGGTTTCACCAATTGGGACTTATGCTCATTTTCCCAAGGTGACCTGTTTCAGGACTGTTCAACATAGTGAAGTTGTACGGACTGCCACATGTCACAGTTTTATCTTCAGGTTCTGAAACTTATACCACAGAAAGTAAAGTTTGTTCCATTTCTATAAAATCTTCATAAATTTAATTGGGACCTTTGTAGCCCGAGATATAACAATTCTCCCCACGTGTCCTGTTTAGGGATGAATCCTGGAAGAGGCTAAAACTGTAACTTGGAGGGATCATATCTCCTATAATATAACAAATATGAGGCTGAATTTTGGATACAATGTAACTCAGGATTTTATCTTCGTCCTATGAAAGTTTTAGCTCCCGATACTTCTCCAATCCGAACATATAATGAATGTACCAAAACTTATCAATTTTAGTATTTTAGGGTTTTTCTGGCCCGGGGTCAAACTAGGGTTTGACTTTCCCGAAGTTATACCCAACCAAAAATATCGACCCAGGTCTCTAAAATTCGATTTTAATGAGGAGATAAATCCTATGTTGGGATCACTAAAAAATTATTCTTCTATAAAAATCCCTAATTTCCTGCACCAAAAACTAAAAATGCTCGGAATCGAATTTCACTTCGACAGAAAGATGTGCCCTTCAATGGAGAGTCACCCTAGCATAATTTTTCTAATGGATTGTGGAGAGAGACCCAAAAAGTAAGAATCCCTAGCTTCTACATCTGCATAATGTCTTCTTCTCAGGTTAGCTCTAATACCATGATAGATTTTTATCATTCAAGCTAGCATTATATTAGGAACTTCAACTGAGAGAATAATAAGCACAGCAATCAAACACAAGAGACAATAAACACAAATATTTTCCTCGAGGAAACCATAAAGGATAAAACCCCGCAACTTCCTCAAAGATAGAATCAGCACCAAAAGTAAAACCCAAAAACATAAAGACGATCTCCCGACAACAGGAGTCTCTCCCTCTCTGATCCCAGCTTTTTCTTCTCTCACTCATGCACCCTAATGAGTGAGTGAGTGTGTGATAAATAGAGAGGATTAGTCTCTATTTATATTCTTTCATTCACTTAATTTCCACTCCATAATGTTAGCCTAACTTAACAATTACTTTACTAGAGCCAACATCTCTAGGAGAGCCTAATAACCCTAGTGCCCCACAACTGTGGGGACTTTGCCCCTCAGATCAACAAGGAGGGTTAACCTTAACACAATGGTGGGGACTATTGCCCCGACTTACAATAAATCACCTAGGGCCAACTTCTCTAGGATAGTATAATAACCCTAAGGCCCCACAACTGTGGAGACTTTAACCCTTGAACAATAGGAGGGTTACCCACAATGACTTGACATGACTTGTTTACATTATTGAATCTCCCAATCGAAACATCGGGGCATGACATGACTCAATTACAAACACTTCCTGGAATAAACATCGGGTTACAATACATAAGATATACAAGTGAATACATTCCGAAGTTAGAATTACATCAACATCGCCTATGGTGCTCATCAAACAACATCGTAGATGATTCGATCAGACTCAGACTGTTTAAATACACCCTCACGTGTCCTGCGGCCAAGTGGTACATTGAGCTACCACAAGGCAAGTACCTTGACTTCAACTCCTCAGCCTTTGTGTTCCTGTAATATTTCCAAATCCCCATCAGATATGATGAAGGAGTGGAAATCTTGCTATATTGCCACCAAAACACTGCGACCAACATCACTGATCACATCCACGAGTGGAGGAGACGTCGCAGCTTAGGAAAGATCAAGCTTGATGATAGGATCTTCTTGGATTAGTTCTTGAAAACCTTGCTACCACCTATAGCTAAGTAAATCACCTTCGAACGTCCCCAAACAGAGGAAGAGGCCATCTTGAAGGCCCAACAGTTTGAACTCATTTATGCATAGTCTCAGTACCTCTACACTATCATTCTAGATGCTCCCTGTGCAAGCACTTCCTACCGGGATGCATCGGGGGCATCCCATGCTGCAGATTGCATCATAGGTTCTTTCTCCCATCAACCATAGCACCATCCAACACCACCCATGATGCCACCACAACCAAGCAACACCCCTAGTGTTTCCTACCCAAACCAAGCTCCTGACTATGCAAGAATGATGTCCTAGTCTGGAGCTATGACCTCTTATGCACAACCTGTGCCATAGCAACATACCCATGCACCTACTTGGCTAGCACAACAATATGTGGGGCAGGTGCCCATGTTTGTAGAACCCCCAACCCACCAAGTCTACTATGCACCACCCGTGCAAGCCACCCAAACCCCCACCCTAGCTCTGCCTACTCCTTTGGGACAAGTTTTTGCACAACAAAAACGTCCCACCCAACCAACCCCTAATAACCAACAAGGGAAAGCCAAAAACAACTGAGCAAGGAATCAAGGAAACAACCAACTGCAAGGAGGTGGTCAACAACCAAATCCTCCCAACAACGTCGAGGTGAACTGGCCAGCTGAAAACCCCCAGCAACCAAACCAACCTAGATGCAATGCTCTATTATGCATGAATCAACCGTGCAAACTATGCGAAGTCTACGGGCACTATGCACATGAGTGCCCCTTCATGGGTTGCGCTAAGAAGGCCATTCACAATAAAGTTCAACATGCTACCAATACGTCACCCCTAGGTCAACCCAACCCGACACCACCAGGACCTCCACCCATGGTGCTCCAAAACCCATTACCAATCCAAGGACTGGTAGCAACTGCACCTGGTCCCCAACCCAATCCCACCACCCAAGGGGCACCTCTGATAGCAGAAACAGCTGTTCACCACTTTCTACCCTTGACAACTAAAGAGGTCAATTTATAGATCAGACGAAATTAGTACGGAACTAACACCGAACCTGCTAACCCATCAATGACATCTAGGTCCAAAACAACCAATACACCTCTTCATTTACCCCCTTTTCCCCCATGCCCCCCCATATGGTGGGTTGCCAACAACATCACGGCTAGAGCTACTGTAAGCTACAACATCGTGGATGACTTGGCCCAAACACCTATGGCTATGTCCTCTCTTGAGGTACTTAAAACTTTCCCAACATAGCAAAAAGCCTTACTATATGCCCTCGATGCTACAGAACCCTCTGATTCCAAGTTGATCACATTCAACATGGAGAACAGAGAAATGTGGATGCCATCAACCATTTCCTTCCAAATCTCGGTATCCATTTGGAATTTGGTCGTGCACCGGTGTATTGTGGACGAGGGTGAATCCACGTGTGTTATGTCAACCTTATTCTGGCAAAAGCTTGGATACCCAATTCTGCAACCATCCTCTACTACTCTGCGGGCTTATGATGGCCACCCTAGTAAATCCCAAGGAATCCTCCCACACGTTCCCATCACATTAGCCAGGAAAATAGTATTGATTGACATAGAGGTTGTCAATGCTTAGTTTGGCTATAACCTTCTACTCAAAAGAAGTTATATGTACGCCATGAGAGCCGTAGAATCAACTGTTTTTCATCTCATGACGTTCCCTCACGAAGGGAAAATCATGATGGTTTACCAACTAATGTATCACGATCTGCAAGGGCTAACTGCACCAGCCAATGTTATCCCTATGATCAATACCATCGATCTGCAAGGCCTAACTGCACCCGCCAATGTTATCCCTATGGCCAACACCATGGTTGACAACATACCAGCCTCCCCATTATTGAATGTGGGCCCCGGGTTGTTTGTTGATACCACCATGATGGATTCCTTCCCCTTAGTGTTACCACCTCCGACACCAAATGAGACTGTGGATTTGTGCATGCTCTCATCCAGCACTGTTGCACCTAAACATCAACCATAGCTGCAACCCCAACAACAACCACAACATCATCCACAACCGCAACATCATTCACAGCCACAACATCATCTACAGCCACAACCACAACCCCATCCACACATACAACCATCAGGGAGTTATTTGGGATCCTCACCAGTCCACAAAATTCTCTTCCTATTTCCCCCGCCTGGTGTCATGAGTAAGCTAGTAATGGCTACCTTAAACTTACCCAATTTTACATTGGGGATTCCCATGTGGTACTTTGATCCACCGACCCAACCTCCGTTGCCCCAAGTATTCTTAACCCTTTTGTAACCCATTGCAGTTGAATCTCATCCTCCACCCAACCCTCAAAAACCAACCACCGCACCCGTACCCACACCACCCCACCCAAAAAGAGCCAGGGGAAAAAACGTGAAAGCCACCAGTAAAGCTCAACAGATCCTACCTTGCGCCATCTGTGAAGAATAAGGACATGCAGCTCAAAATTACCATGATATTCCCATAATCCGCATGCACTTGGACACCATGGACACAATAGAGAATATCCCCGTGGTGGAGCTCCCAAGTGGGCCAATAGTGAGAAACAAGTCATTGAGAACAAACCATGCTTGTGCCCTTTGCGAATTGTATGGACACTATTCTTACCACTGCCAGGACTTGTCTAATTTTTGAATGGCCCTAGCCAACCTTCAACAACATTCCCTTGAATTTGAGATCACTTTGATTGAACAATTCCATCCCCCACCTCCTTCTTCAGACACCATGTCCATTTACATGATTTCCAGTTCCGCAGACCCCCTTATCTCCACCATCACCGATAGTCCATCAGACCTATCTCTCCATTTCTTTCACAACAATGAGGAGATACTTGAAGCCTTAACTACTTAGGAATACCCATGGGATGACATGCACCATCGCTCGTTCTTCCTCCCTGAAGAACTTGTGTGGTAGTCTGACCAGTTTTCTATTGAAACAAAAGATTTCATTCATGGGAAAGTCGATTGGTTCAAGAATCCCATCTCGACACCAGATTCCTTCGAAGAAGGGAACATGACCAACATATTTCCAACCATCAAAATCAACATCTCAACCAATCCTGAGGTTGTTGAGGAAATCATGCTCGAGGCTTCTTGCTCCTTGGAATAAGTCACTTCCTACAAATGCTCTTCCAGCAATTCTGCGCCATCTTTTCCTGGTCCTACATTGAAATTTTCAAGTTGGATCCATCCATTGTGGAACACCACATCGACACATGGCCCGATGTGGCACCGGTGTGCCAAAATCAATGAGCAATCCATCCCTCCAAAGTTTCAGTGGGAAAAGCTGAAATCGAGAAGTTGCGCACAGCTGGCTTCATTTACCCCATTGCTTACACCACCTGGGTTTCACATCTTGTTCCCGTTAATAAAAAATAGGGTACCATTCATGTTTGCACAGACTTTCATGATCTGAATTGGGCATGTCCCAAACACAACTTCCCAACACCCTTCATCTATGCGTGCGCTAGACATAAGGTCTTCTCCTTCATGGATGGATTTTCTGGATTAACCAAATTCAGATCTAGAAAGAAGATCGTTACCAGACTACATTCACAACCCCGTGGGGCACATTCACATATTGAGTAATGCCCTTTGGTCTAAAGAATCTTGGAGCCACCTTCTAGCACGCCATGACATATTGTTCCATGACCTCATCAACATCATATTGGTCTACCTAGACGATCTTACCGCTCGATCGTGAAAATAAGCACAACATATAGACAACTTGTGACAAGTATTTTTGCGATGCCGCAAGTACAAAATTATCTTGAACCCCCTATAGTGCGGTTTTTGTGTCCCAATTGGCCATCTACTTGAGTTAATTGTATCCCACAAAGGGATAATGGTTGACCCCCTCAAAGTTCAAGCTATCCTTGATCACGCCCCACCACAAACTCGACACCAACTGCAGAGCCTCCAAGGCAAGGCCAACTTCCTTCGCCGCTTTGTACCAGAGTATGCAACAAAATCCCACAGATTCATTCGCTTGCTCTGCACAAAAATCCCCTTTGTTTGGGATAAAGAAGAACAAGAATCATTTGATGCACTCAAATAAGCCCTGGCTTCTACACCATTACTCTCAGCACCAGACTTCACCCGAGAATTCATTCTCTATGTGTCGGCCTCAGAGAATTCCATTGCTAGAGTCTTGGTCCAGGAAGATGATTCTTGCCATGAGCATATGATTTATTACGTCACCCAGAAGCTGATAGACCCCCCACTATGATATTCACCCAAGGAGAAACTAGCCCTCATCATCGTCTTCTCGGCTCAGAAGTTGTGCCACTACATCATTGCAAACCATACCTGTGTAGTGGCTGATTCCAAACCAATGTGGTACCTCCTAATTCGTCGCCTTCTGCAAGGCCGTGCGACCAAGTGGGTAGTCATCCTCCAAGAATTTGACTTGGAGTTTGATTCCTCAAAAAGCAAAAAGGCACTCACGCTGTCCGCGCTCATGATAGATATGCCCCCATTGACCACGTCACCACTGTTACAGAGAGAAATTCCTATGGCTTGGGGTACCACAATAGATGGCTTGACTCCAGAAATCAATCCTTTCCAATATGCAATAGAAATTAAATATCTAACACTAAAGGATTAGACCTTGTACCTTATTCCGGACGGTTGAAGTATATCCCCGTTGAGGTTTCCAACTTCAGCTTGAATTGATAGATTACTTCCTCAACAAGAAGTAAACAATACAAGCATACTATATATATTGGTGTTAGATCTATTCTAGCATATATAATCAACAATGTATAAACATTTGAAATCATCCCATTGATAAAATATTCATTCAAACATACATTATTGGATAGGAAAAGATATTTCTATTAATATAAAATTAGAGATTACAATGGATACAAACTTTGTCGGTACGTCTGTGAATCAGAGAAACTGAATCCCCCACTTCGGCCTCCACCACCTCAATCCTCCATCTCTCGATAGCAAGCTCACAAGCAAACGACAAGCTTGGGAAGAACACAAAAGTGCTCCAAGGGACAAAGGGATGCAGACTCAAGCACAAGTTCCGGAAACAATGGACTATAGTTTCTTTGCTCTCAATTCTCTCTTATGCCTTCAATGTACCATAGAGTTCCTTATATAGCTTTTCAAAGGGGTAATGAAAGGTCAAATCCAAGCGATCTCGAGGCATAGGGAAGGCCAGGAGTCAAGTGAGTTGGATCCATGTCAAGGAAAACTGCAAAAGGATTTGGATTATGCACACATCTCGATGTATGTGGTTTTAGGGGTCAAACCCACGTATATACGCGATTAAGGGTTTAAAAGTCACGTGTATCATTTTTTACATGTTTTTAGGGATGGTCAAGGAAACATCAAAGGACAAAAAATGGTCCAAGGGGTCAGAGGAGTCTGCAGAGGGACAGGGGAAGGCCATACAAGTGTGATTCACCTAGAGTGGTAAAATAAGCTATAACAGATGCCCCCTAATGTGTGAGGTCAGAGGGGTCATACGATGGCCGAAATACATTATAAGTCCATCCTAGAATTGGAGTGAGGAAGAATCCCAAATGGAAGACCAGCCACCCAATCAGTATAGTACAATGATACAACTCTGCACATAACTGCAAATACATATAGCAGTCCCGGATACATAAGAGTACAACGGCCATGAATAGGCATGATACAAGATATCATATAAGTGGTCATCACCACATACAATATACATAGATCAGAATCTCCATGATGAAGATATACAAAGGATCATGATCTCCATAATGGTTGAAGATATAAAATGGATCAAGATCTCCATAATAGCTGGAAATGTCTGACATATACTGCAATCAAGTCACGAGAGCTGAAATCTCATGAACACTGGCATGATCAAGCAGGTAGCATATAAGAGATGCCACCAATCTAGAAGGTCTTCTACACAAATCGCTACGAGTACATGTCCTACTATGTGAATAGAGGTGTGTTGCAACCGCAACATTTTCCCAAATTTCTAAAATTTGGGACCCCCCCTTTTCTACTTTGAATTAGTTGGTTCTTTTCTAGATTACAGCCTCTTGATTTTTGGCTTATGGATTTTGAAGCATTTTTTGGTTACTGTTCATCGATGGGTTTTCTCCTCATTACATGTTCTGAAGATTTTGTGCCTTAAGGATTTCTCTCTTGAGTTGATTTCATTGTCGCTTGGCCCATCTCTTCAAAGCCTTGATCAATCGGGGGTTAAGTTTTTGTCTATTTTTGCTGTTGCAAGCGGTTTGTTGATCCTCCTCCCCACCGTTTCGGGCGTCCTGTTAATCTTCCTCCCCGCCGTTGCGGATCGTTTTCAAGTCTTGGACTTTTTGTTTTGCCCCGACCATTTCGGGTGGGTTTGGAATCCTCCAACCATAGCGGACGGGTTTTGGTTCTCCTCCGTTTCGGACGGATGTTGATTCTTCATTGGAGGAATGGGAAGTCGTCCTAATCCGACGTTTCGGGCGGTTTGTTGATCCCCCCTTCTGACGTTGCGGACTGTTTTCGGAAGGGGGACTTTATATGGCGCTCCGATGTTTTGTTGTCGCCCCTGCGGTATAGCGGAACGATTGACCATCTCTTGCTCCGACGTTGCGGAGGGGTCCGGACTTTTGTGTCCGCCGACGCCCAACGACGATGTTTCAAACGTTATTTGTAGCCGTTGCGGGTGAGTAAGTATAGGGAGTTGTCCGCCGTTGCGGAGGGAAGGAAGTTCTGACCGCTCGACACAGTTTCAGTTCGCACCTGATAGATTTTTTTCTCGTACGTGTGGCAGTTTTCAATATATACGGGACGAAAAACGGGGGTTCGGTATTGTTTTTTTGAGCGCTGTCGCAGTATTTCAAGCTTTCGATTTTGGGAACGCGTGAGGATCTAGCTGTTGGTGTACCCGTGTCCAAGTGGCAGGAGGAGAAGTCTAACCGGCATCAGCTCACTCGTTTGTTGGATTTCCAGGTAGGATCTTTACACTCTAGCATCGCGTTTTTCAAGGTTTCGAATAAGGGATTTATGTATTGGTTTGAGTATCGCTATAATTAGGTCCCTGTAGCCCCGTTGCACTCGCCCGAAGTTTTTTTTTCCCGTAGCCTAGGTTATTGTAATCGTTTACCTGGCGGTTTGTGCTCTTGTTGTTAGGGTTTCCTACCGGATAGCTTTGGCGGTTAGAGGAGAGGGAGTCTTTGCCTTTTTTAAATCCCTCGTTTATTTTTGTCTATGCCGTTTCAGCCTCGCCCTGAGCACAGTGAAGGAAGGCAGGGTGTAGGCGGTAGTCATGCCGCCTGCACCTGGTTTAGTAATGATGAGACCCGTCGGTAGTTTTGATGGGGTTTTTGCCGAGGTTTGGGTTTTGAATACTTAGCCGGTCAGTTTTCCTAATGGGTGTACCTATTTTCGAGCCCTGACCTTGGCCTGCACCGCTCAGTTCGCCATTGCAGACTACCGTGAAATCCTAGGGTCGCGTCGCTGTTAGTATCTAAGTTCTGGGGAGGCATGAGTAGCTGTGCTGGTGGGAGCTCCCTATTCGAAAAATGGTTGTGGACTCCCGCGGTTGATAATCACATAGCTGTAACTGCCATGTCCGCGAGCAGCATAAGCTTTCGTCATTTTTTTATTTACCCTTACTAAAGCCATATCTGATTTCGGAAAGCTGCAGTTGCGCCTTGAGTTTAAAAGTTATGCATTTGCATTTCATATCGTTTGGTTGGAAAATGGCATCCTATGAATTGATGTAATTTTGATGCTAGGCCATTTGACGAATAGTTCCATTTTTTATTTTACACCACATTAAGACATTGCTCATTATAGTGCAGTGGCAGATTGAGTCCATTTTTGTACTGGTAGTTTTGACAGACAAGGCATGGCAGGATTATGTGCACATGTGTTGGCTTATTTCTGGTTTACATATTAACATAGAGTAATAGTATATTGCAAAGTATTGCATGACCATTTCAAATCTTTCGGTTTAAAGGGCCTAAGTCTAAATCCCATTATAGCTCTGATACACTTGAGAAAGATAAAACTGCTGCAAAATGTTCACAAGCCTGAAATTGCTTAATATCAAAATGTTTTACATTGCAGGAAGAATCTACAATGTCCAAGAGGCAGAAGAAGAAATCCCCAGCGGTGGTGGAAGTACCAGCACCAGACACAGAAGAAAAAACTGAGTACATCTATGAAGACACCCAATGTGTCACGAGGGTTGAACCTAAATATAAATGGGGAGACATATACAGGTTGATTTCCCACAGGGGAGTCCCAGACATGGGTCTGGAGGAAGCACCCATTTACACAAACATAGAAAAATCTGCCATTATGAAAGTCGCTACCAGGCCCGAGCTGTTTCCATGCCCGAAGGTGATGAGATGGGTTCTACCAAATACCAACCACAACTCAATGCTTATGTGTAATATCGAGGGCCAGGGTCATGCCGCCTTTAGCCCTGGGTATGTGGCCTTAGCTTACCACCTGCCGGAGCCTCAGCTTTTCCTGACAAATGAGTGGCAGGACAACCTTAGGATGGATTTTGTAGAAACCATGAAGAGGATGCTCTTTCCAGGGAAGCTATACCGACATAGAGCAACTGAAGAATATGACACAGCCAGTCTCAGACCTGCTTACAGATTCATAGCTCTAATGTTGAATAGGATCTTCGGGAGAGCCCATGGTAGACTATTCAAGTTTGAGTGGATACCCCTCATGTTCTATGTGGCCACGGAAGGCACGATCTTCAACTGGGAAAGTATAGTATCAAGCAGTCTCTCCTCTTGTGTGGCTGCAGCTTTGGAAGGAGAAGCTAGGAAGAGATCTGAGTTTTATATGAGCTCAATCCTGATAGATTGCATACTTTGTCACCAGCCTTTCCCTGGCCTCCAGTGTGTATGGGATAAAGACAAAATGCCCGTATATGCGGCCTACAAACCCCTAGGGGCTCATCTATATCACAGCCACTACAGAGAGGTCTGTGAACAGTTCCTCATGCCATTATACAAGCTCATCTTCCGGGGAGAATGTAATTGCATGTCAGAAGACGCTATGCAGGTCATTGGTGAATATGGAGATTACTTTCTGACTGAAAATGGTATGTATATCAGGATGTTTGGAGGGTCAAAGACCCCCTTTTTGCTTCCCAAATATGCTACAGATTATATAATCCACAAGGAGGAAGTTAGACAAGTATACATTGATGGAGTTGGTCACTTCTTGTTCCAGTACAAGAAGACTGCATATCCCCCCCTTCCATTTAAACTGGGAAATTATAAATTCACAAATGTAAAACAAGCACCCGAGTTCATAGAAGAACTAGGGCGGTTCCGCTTTGGCGAAATGACTTTTCGAAGGAATGATACTCATGGCAGAGTAGCAGAACACTGCAAGAAACACAAGGTGACCTACGAATACAGCCATTATTTCGATAGCAATGAATCAGTTTACAGGATGGCTCCAAATATGACAGAGCTCCGCAAGAGATTCAAACCTAAGCATTCCACCAAGGGTGGAAAAGGATCTGAGCAAGAGAAGGCTGAACAAGCTAAGGCTGAAGAAGCAGCCAGAAGAATAAGAGAAGAGGCTCAGAGGTTGGAAGAGGAGGCTGTAGAATGGATGCGAAAGGGAGAAGAAGAAAAGAGGAAAGCTGCCTAAGAAGCAGCTGAACGAGCCAATGAAGCAGCCAGAGAAATAGAAGAAGCTACTAAGCAAGCAGCCGAAGAAGCTCAGAGAAAGCTAGATGAAGAACTGCAAGAGCAGGAGGCCGAACATATAAATTTGATGCAACAGCAAGCTCCCGAGGCGTCATCAGGGCTGAGTCAGGGAGATGAAAACCCCGAGATGCAGACCCCTCAAGTACCCACTACCATCGAAGCTCCTACCCGTATGATTCAGCTCGTACCTTTCGTACGGGAAAAAGGGGAAGAAATCCCTGATTTCAGTACTGTTTATTATGATAGGGCTACTAAAAGAATCATGAGGAGAACAGAGAAAAAGATAGAAGCAAAAGGAATGACTAGCAAGATGATATCAGATAAAGCTGTGATGGTAGGGACAGACGTAGATCCGAGGTTTACCATAAGTGCCGGGAAGGCAGCCATACATGCTTCGGAAGATAACATAGATCGAATGATGAATGAAATATAATCTACCAAGAAAACCTCCTCTCAGCTGAAGGACACCCTGAGAAAGGAAAGAGAAGAGAGCAATAAACTCAAAAGGAAATATGATCATGTGCTCAAAGAAATGGAGGCTACAAAGAGTGAAATCTATGCCATCCAGGTAGCAGCACATGCATAGGAAACAACACAAGAAGCCTTGGAAAGAGCACAGCAAGAAATTCTAGACTTGAAGAATGAAAAAGAACAGATGAGGACAAAGATAGAAGATCTAGAAGAGCAACAGACTATTATATACGAGTCCAATGCTGCATGTGTTAAAGAACTAAAAGAGCAACTAGAAGTAGCTAAACAACAGCAGGTTGATCTGTAGTCGATCAAAGAACACATCCAGGCCCAGAAAGCTAAGGTGCTGCACCTGCAAACTATTCTAGCAGAAGAAAGATGTCAGATTCTCCAGGTGGATAGCCGATTAGAATAAATCCTGGAGACTGCTTCTTACTTTGTTGATAGGTCACAAGATATCCTTGAAGTATTGACCACTAGGATGGCAAGGGCAGAGAAAGGTGAAGAATTCCTAGCAGGACTGTCAGACAAGAATAGACAAACCCTTCAGTGGGATTATGACTTGATGGAGTTCGCTATCACTACTACAGAGGAATTCAAGAAAACCGTCCAGAAAACAAAGGGACCGTGCACCGAATTTTTCAGGAGAGCCTTAGTCATTTACAATCGGTGTCAAGCAGAAGCTGAGCAAAGGATACACGAGTTCCTAGATCATGACTCATTTATAGAAATGTTGCAGAAAAGACAACAAGAGGAAGAGGCCAAAGTACAATGCATCCAAGCCATTGATGAACAAACCCTGAAGATTGAAATAGGCCATACAGTCGTTTGTTTGCAGCTCCTAGAAGAACAGGTGAGACTAAATGCAACCAGGGTCGAGGCCATCAAGAAAAAGGCTGAAAAGTTTGAGCTTAATATCCAATTCTTGGAGCCCAACTCTTTTGAAGATCTCGCCAGGGAAGCTGCAGCGTGGAAGAAATTGCTAGAAACACAAGAGGGGCCCTCTTAGTGAGAAATCGGTCATTGTAATATTGTAAAATATTTGTAAAAGTTTTGGAAAAAGGGGAAGCGTTAGGAATACCAAGGGTTGGGATGCCCAAAGGTCCCTTTGGGAAGCCCAACCATTTCTTGTATTTTGTATAAAAGTAGGGGACATAGATAAGGAAGAGGCTTTTTCCCAGTAATACTGGATGACCTATTGTAAGAAGAACTACTTCCTTTTGCAATAAAGATTTTAGTTTGCATGTTGGAGAAAGATATGTGAAGTTTCCAAATGCTAACAAATGGATGGCGGAAAGATGAACTACTTTATTTTTCAGCTTGTGTCCACAATTCGTGAGATCGTTCTAACTTCATGACCTACGTCTTGTTAAATGGTTTCTGGTTCATTGTGTGGAAAGTTCACTCAGAGTAATGCTTGTGGCTCATATAACAGTTAGCTATCTGATTGTTAGAATATTTTCTTGTTCATGTGTTGTAAACGTAAATATCAGCTATCTGTAATTTGGTTTATTATACATGGAGATAATGCATTACTCATTAATAATCATTTTCTGGCTCCCCGGGGATAGGTAGTTAGGTGTTTAGATAGTTATTTGTTCTACTTCATAGTTGCATATGTGGTTTGGATGTTCGAGAACCTAAGACGAGAGGTAAGAACCTGCGCAGCACATTGTGACGTTCCTTACATTGTTATCACCCTGCATGTTTAAGATAGGCATGTGCACTGCATACATTAAGTCAAAATACAAATTCCGATGGACCGGGCCGCAACCGGTAAACCCTTGTTGTTACTTTGACCTACAGTAGCCGGACCGTAAACCGGACGGATTCCCTATACCAAACAGTCAACGGGCTAGTTGGGAACGTTGATTGGGGAGAATCCCTTACTGTTGCCACCTGTGATTTTACAGGCCTCAACAGTTTTTGGCGTTAGAAGGGGGGCCGCCAGTAAAAGGCTGGCCGTGGAACATAATTTCCCGACACTATCTTATCAGCAGATTCTTAAGTTTTCAATCCAACCCCAATTTGCAAGTTCCGGTCCTATCCTCGACAGACTGTTTTCCTGGTGTCATTTGTTTACCTTTGCTCATGGCCGGTAATCAACCTAACCCTTTGCCAGCATGGAGAGCTAGGTCACCTCTGAACCTAAATCCTCCTTTGCATGACTTGCCTCAAGCCTTTGACAAGCTTTTGCCCAAGTTTGACCCGGCGGACAACATTGCTGTAGATGATCACCTTCAAAGCTTTTACCTAGCACTAGAAGGGCTAAGGGATGGAGAGCATGAAGACGTGGTGTGTAGACTTTTTCCTCATACTCTGAAAGGAGCAGTAGCTTCTTGGTACTTCGGACTACCTACCAATTCCATTCCTAATTGGGACACCTTTGAGAGGTCTTTCAGGAGTAAATACACAACTCAGAAGACACATGCCTCATTGATGAAAGGTCTGGGTCTGTTAAGAAAGGGAAAGAATGAAAAAGTACGCTGTTTCACCCAACGATTTTCAACATATTTAAAGAACTTCTCAGAAACCGATAGACCCTCGGATAAAGTCTTAATCGAGTATTATACCTCAGCCCTAGGACCTGAACTGGCCATGTTTTCCAAGATGAAAGTCAAGAATACTCTGGTAGAAACTTATCAAGAGGCTGAAAGAGTAGAAGCAGAGAGTGAGAGTATACAGGACTATCCTGACTCATTTGAAGAAAAGACCACTGGAAGAACAAGCTCGCTGCCATTTAAATCTAGAGAAGATAAAAAACAAAATTTTCATTAAATGATGGAAGCGCTTCAGAAAATGTCCAACCGAATTTTAGACCTGGAGAAGGAGAGGGACGTTCAGAAAACCTATAAGCCATATTATCCCCAAAAGGAAGATAACAATCAATGGCAGGTCCCACCTCCTAATTTGGCATCCATCAACATGACAGAAGTAGGTGGAGATGATTTCTATACCTTTCACCAACTACCCCACTCTGAGAAGAAATGTCCTCAATGGATACATTCAATGACAAGGGTGATGAATAAGTTGTTGGACCCCGAGTTGACTAGAGACTGTAGCAAGGAGGTGAAAGAGGAGCAGGCCATAGAAAGGACAGAGGATGATACTATGTTCTCATGGAATGGAGTTTCATTGTTTAACCAAGAAGAAAATGCTCTCCAATCTCAACAGGCACTTACAACCACAAAAAATGAAAACCTGGCCATTAGAGAAAATGATAGAATCTCAAAAGTCCAGGACTTGCAAAAGGGAATAAATGGGTAGGCTGATGTGGGGGCTAAAGATCACATATCTAAGGATATTACTGGCCAACAGAAAACAGAGCCGCTCATTGAATTTTCCAAACAGGTGGAAGATGATGAGAGAAGCAAAGCTGAAAAACTGAATGAAGAATTGCCCACAACGAACCAACCTGTGGAGGAAAAGATTGAATTGATTAAGACAAAGAAAACCAGCGCTCCACCTTTCCTTGTGACCCTTGATATCCTCAATCATAAGGTGCATAATTGTTTGGTGGATTCGGGATCTTCTATGAATGTTATGCCTCTGGTAGTTTGCAAAAAACTCAAGGGTCAGATAAAGCCTACTTTTTGGGATGTCACGCAACTTGACAAAACCAGTGTCAAAGTAGTAGGGGAAATGGAGAATGTGATGATTCAATTGTCTGCAAATAAAAATATATGCCATTACATTGACATCATAGTAGCAGATATACCGGATGGTTATGGGATGATCCTGAACCGGGATTGGACATCAAGACTAAATGGATACTTTGCTTCAGATTGGTCTCATATGTGGCTACCCCAGAAAGGCAGCCCAAACTTGATTAAAATTCTAAGAGAGCCCTTTATGAAGCACAATGTCACTAAGCTAGGGGAAGAAAACGAATCTGTTGATTCTGTTTTAGGAAATTATCTTACTGAGCTTAAGCTAGAACACCATTCATCAAAAGGGGCCAGTCCTATGAAGGACATTTAGCCTGGGCTCCTTCAACTTCCTCAGGCTGAAAGAAATGACTGCAGAATTGTAGATATGGGTTTCATTTCAAAAATCGCACAGTTGGACCATGGATAGGCAACTCATGTTTAAGTCCAGCCCATTCCTCAACTTTTAGTTTCAGATTTTTCAAGGGTGGGCCTAAATTTCTGTTTTCTTATGTACATAAATAAATTGCTTTGTTTTCTTGATACTCTATGCTTGTTCTGCTTTAGTGTTTTAATGCTTGTTTTCTTTCATTATTTGCTTTACTGCTGTTTTCTTATAGTTTGCTACTTTTTCGTTTATTCTTGAATAAGAGGCAAACTTTTGGATGCAAGGAGAACGTCAGGGTTCTGTATTAACTAAAATTCTGAGCAAAAGACTGGGCTAAAGGATGTCTTCTAGTAATTGTATTCCTAACTGGCAATGCATTCATGCGAAGTCTCACTTAATCCCTGTAAATACCTCAGCAGTGAGAAATTTTGAAATACTATTTGGGGGCTCCATCCACTTCACACTTTAAATACCCCAAGGTAGTCCCGGTAAAAGACACACGGAAAGGAAGTAGAGTGAAATAGTTTATCATATATAAATGATCCCATGCCATAAATTAAGAAAGGAGCTAAAAGCTCCTAAGAGTCAATACTCCTAAAAGACGCAAGACATATCAAAGCAAAGCGCGAAAAGTATTAATCTCAAAACATGGAGTACCAAATGGCCACAAGATCCTCTCCGTCCATGAATTGAAGTATGAAATATATCATTCACACAAAAGGGCACTATGGGATAGAGGATCCTGAATTAAAATTCAGTAAGAAAAGCCTGCAGGAGGACTCATATCAAATGAACTAAAGTTCTAAAGGCACAAAAGTGCGAATAGGCATGGGAATGAGGAACAAAAGGGTAATACTGTTCACTGTCTGTCACAATCCTGTGGTGTCGAAACTGTAACCACCAAAGGGAAGATAAAATAAAACTCATCCTTTGGCCTCCAGAGAGTTATTCAGACCTAAAACACTACTAAGGTTACCTTTTCCCGAGGAAAGGGACTTCTTATAAGTAACATGATGCATAATCTGGTTGGCTTGGGAATGCAGACAGCTAAAAGAGTTCAGTTTTATTCATACAGTTTCAAACTTAGAAAGAAAGTTAATTCAGAGATCTAGAATTCACCAGGTAGTCGCCAATTTTTGCAGCCGCAACATTTTCCCAAATTTCTAAAATTTGGGACCCCCCCTTTTCTACTTTGAATTAGTTGGTTCTTTTCTAGATTACAGCCTCTTGATTTTTGGCTGATGGATTTTGAATCATTTTTTGGTTACTGTTCATCGATGGGTTTTCTCCTCATTACATGTTCTGAAGATTTTGTGCCTTAAGGATTTCTCTCTTGAGTTGATTTCATTGTCGCTTGGCCCATCTCTTCAAAGCTTTGATCAATCGGGGGTTAAGTTTTTGTCTATTTTTGCTGTTGCGGGCGGTTTGTTGATCCTCCTCCCCGCCATTTCGGGTGTCCTGTTAATCGTCCTCCCCACCGTTGTGGATCGTTTTCAAGTCTTGGACTTTTTGTTTTGCCCCGACCGTTTCGGGTGGGTTTGGAATCCTCCGACCATAGCGGACGGGTTTTGGTTCTCCTCCGTTTCGGACGGATGTTGATTCTTCATCGGAGGAATGGGAAGTCGTCCTAATCCGACGTTTCAGGCAGTTTGTTGATCTCCCCTTCCGACGTTGCGGACTGTTTCCGGAAGGGGGACTTTATATGGCGCTCCGATGTTTTGTTGTCGCCCGGCGGTATAGCGGAACGATTGACCATCTCTTGCTCCGACGTTGCGGAGGGGTCTGGACTTTTGTGTCCGCTGACGCCCGACAACGGTGTTTCAAACGTTCTTTGTAGCCATTGCAGGTGAGTAAGTATAGGGAGTTGTCCGTCGTTGCGGAGGGAAGGAAGTTCTGACCGCTCGACACAATTTCAGTTCACGCCCAATAGATTTTTTTCTCGCACGTGTGGCAGTTTTCAATATATACAGGACGACCAAAGGGGGTTCGGTATTTTTTTTTTGAGCGCTGTCGCGGTATTTCGAGCTTTCGATTTTGGGAACGGGTGAGGATCTAGCTGTTGGTGTACCCACGTCCAAGTGGCAGGAGGAGAAGTCTAACCGGCATCAGCTCACTCGTTTGTTGGATTTCCAGGTAGGATCTTTACACTCTAGCATCGGGTTTTTCAAGGTTTCGACTAAGGGATTTATGTATTGGTTTGAGTATCACTAGAATTAGGTCCCCGTAGCCCCGTTGCACTCGCCCAAAGTTTTTTTTCCCCGCAACCTAGGTTATTGTAATCCTTTATTTGGCGGTTTGTGCTCTTTTTGTTAGGGTTTCCTGCCGGATAGCTTTGGCAGTTAGAGGAGAGGGAGTCTTTGCCTTTTTTAAAGCCCTCATTTATTTTTGTCGATGCCATTTCAGCCTCGCCCTGAGCACAGTGAAGGAAGGCAGGGTGCAAGTGGTAGTCATGCCGCCTGCACCTGGTTTAGTAATGATGAGACCCGTCGGGAGTTTTGATGGGGTTTTTGCCAGGGTTTGGGTTTTGAATACTTAGCCGGTCAGTTTTCCTAATCAGTGTACCTATTTTCGAGCCCTGACCTCGGCCCGCGCCGCTCAGTTCGCCATTGTAGACTACCGTGAAATCCTAGGGTCGTGCCGCTGTTAGTATCTAAGTTCTGGGGAGGCATGAGTAGTCATGCTGGTGGGAGCTCCCTATTCGAAAAATGGTTGTGGACTCCCGCGGTTGATAATCACACAGATGTAACTGCCATGTCCGCGAACAGCATAAGCTTTCGTCATTTTTTGATTTACCCTTACTAAAGCCATATCTGATTTCAGAAAGCTGTAGTTGCGCCTTGAATTTAAAAGTTATGCATTTGCATTTCATATCGTTTGGTTGGAAAATGGCATCCTATGAATTGATGTAATTTTGATGCTAGGCCATTTGACGAATAGTTCCATTTTTTATTTTACACCACATTAAGACATTGCTCATTATAGTGCAGTGGAAGATTGAGTCCATTTTTGTACTGGTAGTTTTGACAGACAAGGCATGGCAGGATTATGTGCACATGTGTTGGCTTATTTCTGGTTTACATATTAACATAGAGTAATAGTATATTGCAAAGTATTGCACGACCATTTCAAATCTTTCGGTTTAAAGGGCCTAAGTCTAAATCCCATTATAGCTCTGATACACTTGAGAAAGATAAAACTGCTGCAAAATGTTCACAAGCCTGAAATTGCTTAATATCAAAATGTTTTACATTGCAGGAAGAATCTACAAGGTCCAAGAGGCAGAAGAAGAAAGCCCCAATGGTGGAGGAAGTACCAGCACCAGACACCCAATGTGTATATCTATGAAGGCACCCAATGTGTCACGGGGGTTGAACCTGAATATAAATGGGGAGACATATATAGGTTGATTTCCGGCAGGGAAGTCCCAGACATGGGTCTGGAGGAAGCACCCATTTACAAAAACATAGAAAAATCTGCCATTATGAAAGTCGCTACCAGGCCCGAGATGTTTCCATGCCCGGAGGTGATGAGATGGGTTCTACCAAATACCAACCACAACTCAATGCTTATGTGTAATATCGAGGGCCAGGGTTATGCTGCCTTTAGCCCTGGGTATGTGGCCTTAGCTTACCACCTGCCGGAGCCTCAGCTTTTCCTGACAAATGAGTGGCTGGACAACCTTAGGATGGATTTTGTAGAAACCATGAAGAGGATGCTCTTGCCAGGGAAGCTATACCGACATAGAACAACTGAAGAATATGACACAGCCAGTCTCAGACCTCCTTACAGATTCATAGCTCTAATGTTGAATAGGATCTTCGGGAGATCCCATGGCAGACTATTCAAGTTCGAGTGGATACCCCTCATGTTCTATGTGGCCACGGAAGGCACGATCTTCAACTGGGCAAGTATAGTATCAAGCAGTCTCTCCTCTTGTGTGGCTGCAGCTTTGGAAGGAGAAGCTAGGAAGAGATCTGATTTTTATATGAGCTCAATCCTGATAGATTGCATACTTTGTCACCAGCCTTTCCCTGGCCTCCAGTGTGTATGGGATAAAGAGAAAATGCCCGTATATGTGGCCTACAAACCCCTAGGGGCTCATATATATCACAGTCACTACAGAGAGGTCTGTGAGCAGTTCCTCATGCCATTATACAAGCTCATCTTCCGGGGAGAATGTAATTGCATGTCAGAAGATGCTATGCAGGTCATTGGTGAATATGGAGATTACTTTCTGACTAAAAATGGTATGTATATCAGGATGTTTGGAGGGTCAAAGACCCCCTTTTTGCTTCCCAAATACGCTACAGATTATATAATCCACAAGGAGGCAGTCAGACAAGTATACATTGATGGAGTTGGTCACTTCTTGTTCCAGTACAAGAAGACTGCATATTCCCCCCTTCCATTTAAACTGGGAAATTATAAATTCACAAATGTAAAACAAGCGCCCGAGTTCATAGAAGAACTAGGGAGGTTCCGCTTTGGCGAAATGACTTTTCGAAGGAATGATACTCATGGCAGAGTAGCAGAACACTGCAAGAAACACAAGGTGACCTACGAATATAGCCATTATTTCGATAGAGATGAATCAGTTTACAGGATGGCTCCAAATATGACAGAGCTCCGCAAGAGATTCAAACCTAAGCATTCCACCAAGGGTGGAAAAGGATCTGAGCAAGAGAAGGCTGAACAAGCCAAGGCTGAAGAAGCAGCCAGAAGAATAAGAGAAGAGGCTCAGAGGTTGGAAGAGGAGGCTGCAGAATGGATGTGAAAGGGAGAAGAAGAAAAGAGGAAAGCTGCCCAAGAAGCAGCTGAACGAGCCAATGAAGTATCCAGAGAAACAGAAGAAGCTGCTAAGCAAGTAGCCAAAGAAGCTCAGAGAAAGCTAGATGAAGAACTGTAAGAGCAGGAGGCCGAACATATAAACTTGATGCAACAGTAAGCTCCCGAGGCGTCATCAGGGCTGATTCAGGGAGATGAAAACCCCGAGATGCAGACCCCTCAAGTACCCACTACCATCGAAGCTGCTACCCCTATGATTCAGCTGGTACCTTTCGTACGAGAAAAAGGGGAAGAAGTCCCTGATTTCAGTATTGTTTATTATGATAGGGCTACTAAAAGAATCATGAGGAGAACAGAGAAAGAGATAGAAGCAAAATGAATGACTAGCAAGATGATATCAGATAAAGCTGTGATGGTAGGGACAGACGTAGATCCGAGGTTTACCATAAGTGCCGGGAAGGCAGCCATACATGCTTCAGAAGATAACATAGATCGAATGATGAATGAAATAGAATCTACCAAGAAAACCTCCTCTCAACTGAAGGACACCCTGAGAAAGGAAAGAGTAGAGAGCAATAAACTCAAAAGGAAATATGATCATGTGCTCAAAGAAATGGAGGCTACAAAGAGTGAAATCTATGCCATCCAGGTAGCAGCACATGCACAGGAAACAACACAAGAAGCCCTGGAAAGAGCACAGCAAGAAATTCTAGACTTGAAGAATGAAAAAGAACAGATGAGGGCAAAGATAGAAGATCTAGAAGTGCAACAGACTATTATATACGAGTCCAATGCTGCATGTGTTAAAGAACTAAAAGAGCAACTAGAAGCAGCTAAACAACAACAGGTTGATCTGCAGCCAATCAAAGAACACATCGAGGCCCAGAAAGCTAAGGTGCTGCACCTGTAAACTATTCTAGCAGAAGAAAGATGTCAGATTCTCCAGGTGGATAGCCGATTAGAAGAAATCCTGGAGACTGCTTCTTACTTTGTTGATAGGTCACAAGATATCCTTGAAGTATTGACCACTAGGATGGCAAGGGCGGAGAAAGGTGAAGAAGTCCCAGCAGGACTATCAGACAAGAATAGACAAACCCTTCAGTGGGATTATGACTTGATGGAGTTCGCTATCACTACTACAGAGGACTTCAAGAAAACCGTCCAGAAAACAAAGGGACTGTGCACCGAATTTTTCAGGAGAGCCTTAGTCATTTACAATCGGTGTCAAGCAGAAGCTGAGCAAAGGCTACACGTGTTCCCAGATCATGACTCATTTATAGAAATGTTGTAGAAAAGACAACAAGAGGAAGAGGCCAAAGTACAATGCATCCAAGCCATTGATGAACAAACCCTGAAGATTGAAATAGGCCATACAGCCGTTTGTTTGCAGCTCCTAGAAGAACAGGTGAGACTAAATGCAACCAGCGTTGAGGCCATCAAGGAAAAGGCTAAAAAGTTTTAGCTTAATATCCAATTCTTGGAGCCCAACTCTTTTGAAGATCTCGCGAGGGAAGCTGCAGCGTGGAAGAAATTGCTAGAAACACAAGCGGGGCCCTCTTAGTGAGAAATCGGTCATTGTAATATTGTAAAATATTTGTAAAAGTTTTGGAAAAAGGGGAAGCGTTAGGAATACCAAGGGTTGGGATGCCCAAAGGTCCCTTTGGGCAGCCCAACCATTTCTTGTATTTTGTTTAAAAGTAGGGGACATAGATAAGGAAGAGGCTTTTTCCCAGTAATACTGGATGACCTATTGTAAGAAGAACTACTTCCTTTTGCAATAAAGATTTTAGTTTACCTATTGGAGAAAGATATGTGAAGTTTCCAAATGCTAACAAATGGATGGCGGAAAGATGAACTACTTTATTTTTCAGCTTGTGTCCACAATTCGTGAGATCGTTCTAACTTCATGACCTACGTCTTGTTAAATGGTTTCTGGTTCATTGTGTGGAAAGTTCACTCAGAGTAATGCTTGTGGCTCATATAACAGTTAGCTATCTGATTGTTAGAATATTTTCTTGTTCATGTGTTGTAAACGTAAATATCAGCTATCTGTAATTTGGTTTATTATACATGGAGATAATGCATTACTCATTGATAATCATTTTCTGGCTCCCCGGGGATAGGTAGTTAGGTGTTTAGATAGTTATTTGTTCTACTTCATAGTTGCATATGTGGTTTGGATGTTTGAGAACCTAAGATGAGAGGTAAGAACCTGTGCAGCACATTGTGACATTCCTTACATTGTTATCACCCTGCATGTTTAAGATAGGCATGTGCACTGCATACATTAAGTCAAAATACAAATTCCGGTGGACCGGGCCGCAACCGGTAAACCCTTGTTGTTACTTTGACCTATGGTAGCCGGACCGTAAACCGGATGGAGTCCCTATACCAAACAGTCAGTGGGCTAGTTGGGAACGCTGATTGGGGAGAATCCCTTACTGTTGCCGCCTGCGATTTTACAGGCCTCAACAAGGTGTCGAGGTCAAACATAGTAGTCCATCATCTGATTACTGGTCATTGATGTATACCGTTAACAGACGTGAGATCACCCACCGATAATGAAAATGGGAATCAAGGTACTAGAGTGAAAACTAACAATTGTGAATAAATGTGTTGAGGTCGAACACTTGAGAGGATCCATCGATCAGGGGACATTGATGTATTCCCAAAGACTGTCGATGGTGAGAGAACCTACCACTGATGATTGCAAGTCTCAAGGCACTCAAAATGACTCCAGATTCCAATCCCAGAATAAATGATCTGAAGTCGATGGGATGAAATCCGCTGGAAGGAGAGCATTAAGGCATCCCCCATCATCCAACATGAGGTACTTAGCAAAGCTGTATAATGTGGAAGGACTCAATCATAAGGTGCAAGAACCAATAACTGTATGGGGAATGGCCAACATGCAAAGTCAAGATAACTGAGGAATGGTCGACTCAGGTTTCAAAATTCCTTTGAACAAGAGCATAATGGTGAATGGTGACTAAATAAAGGCAGCATAGAATCGATATACAAACTGGGACATCTCTGCGACACAAGAGGCATCGACAAAGGCTCCATGGGGACTGGAAGATTAACTAGTCGATGGAGATAAACTCAGACAAATGAGTATAGCTCCTAAAGTCAAACTATAAACCCAACCAATGGATGTGATATACAGTGCTTTGTTCGAAGGTGACATGACTCAACAGCTGCCAAAGATAACATATTTCCTTGTCTAGATTTTTGGTTTTTTTATTTTTTTGGACTTATTCAAATATTTGAAAACTTGAAAAAGAATAAAACTGCTTTATAGTTACAGACTAGGAGGAGATGAGTGTCATAGGGGCAAATAAACTAGTTCCAAGCACTGTAACATACCTATGCTCAATGCAAGGACACATGTGTAGGATATCGACACTCGGGGGAAAATCCCCTCCCGGTAAAAAAAGAAATCAAGCTGCAAAGGATATATAAAATGGCTCTACATGGTTAGACATGAGACAAGCTCGGGCTATATGGCTAAAACGCAATGTCAGGGAAGCCAACATAAAGTTCAATAAGGTAGGCAAAGCTCATGATAATGCAATTACAACTTGACATAAGGGAGTCTTGAGGGAAATAGGCCAGCAAAAGATCAATAGGAGTATGAGGCTCTTGCAAAATGTCATGGCAATACTATACAATGGACTCCCACACCCTAAAAGACAAAACGTCAGCATGGGCACCAAATGCAAATAAGACGCTAACTAGGGTATCCATGTAAGGTCAAGCTCTACCACTCATACCATGCCACTTCTAAAACAGCAAGAAGGTTCTGTGACATAATAGAGTGGGTTTGTACCTAAGGCTATGATGAAACGGTCATAAGGTCATGCAAAATGCAAACGGTGATGAAACCTAACCTATATGCCAGTTTAGACATGATACCTGAGATCGGCACGAATGGGTCAATCCAACGGCTGAAATGACACTCAAAAAGGTCTCCTACATCATGAATTAGGTCAAAAACGGTCCAAAATGATTAGAAATTGTCAAAACTATAGGCAAGGAGGTAAAAATTTTCAAAAATTTGAAAAATTTATATAAATAGTAAACAATTCAAAACATTATAAAACATTTGAAATTTTTACCCAATTGAGCTCAGATTTTCAACAGCGAATTCCATGAGATCCAGCCGGCGAAATCCACTACCATTTCTTCCAAGTACTTACCCTTACTCTTCTCTTCCATTTTGATGCAATTTTTATGAAATTCCATGGTCATTTGAGTTTTCTAGGCCATTCTAAAAAAGGCACTGCGGCCCACATGGAAATTGAGGGTTTTTCTGTGTATAGGGCTAGATATATGCGGAAAACTCCCTCATAGTTGCATACATACGTGACTGTTTGGCAAACAGTTGCGTATGCAGCCGCGCATGGGATTTTTTAAGTAATCTAATGGGAAAACTTGCAATTTTTTGTGCAGGATGGTCCTATAATGGAGAGAGTGTGAACATGGTGAGGTAGAGGAGGCAGTAAGGGATGATCTAATGGCTCAACAAGCTTTACGTGCATGTGTAATCTATAAGTTTTGGTGTCTTGGTGGCTTGAGGGCCAAACCAAGACTATTGTATATGCTGGTGGATTACTGGGATCCAAACTCTGAGTCCTTCCAGATAGATGGGATTTCC
The DNA here is from genome assembly GCA_001517045.1 of Pseudotsuga menziesii. Lineage (NCBI taxonomy): Eukaryota > Viridiplantae > Streptophyta > Pinopsida > Pinales > Pinaceae > Pseudotsuga > Pseudotsuga menziesii. The sequence goes on from LPNX010736883.1 coordinate 212,760, forward strand.
CTCACTATAGAGGTGGAGGGCATATACTTTATTACTGGACTTTCCCGACAGGGAGAAGTAGTGAACCTTCATTCTCGCGGTGGGCTTGGAGGTGGCCTTACTATCGATGAGTACATTGCGGTGTACTACTATCTAGACACAGAGAAGGTGGGGAGTCAGGTCCCAACCAACTCTATACAGGTACTAGGCCTAAAGGCCATTCTATTGACATTAGGCAATATAGCAAGCTTGGCTTCACTCCACCAGGATTCGTGGCCTCTGATGTTCTATGTAGTGGAGTGCATGAGACCCACGGTCTATGACTGGAGCACTACACTACTAAGCAACATGAAACATCAGCTTAGTGAGTGTAAGGTGGGCAGAGTGTGAACTTCAGGTTCAGCAGCATATTGAGCACGTTTTTCTTCGAGTGTGTTCCAGGATTGAGCCCCAGAGTTGACGTTCCTCTTCACGGAGTTCTAGATCCAGCCCAACGGTGTTGGGCAGATGCGATGCAAAGACTGGGGGAAGGTAGGGTGGCGAAACCCTATACAGCTGATTTCTTTCCGTGGTGGTGACGATAGGTAGTTGCCATCGATGACTACCCCTATGCGGGAATAGATTTCCAGGGGGACCCGAACATGTTGTTACCACTAGGATCGGCATACGGCGATATAGGTAACGAATCTCGACCCTCTCTTTTAATTTTTTTGTGTTTTCTAATTATATGGAATCAAAAGACATATTTTTGTGTGACAAAACATAGTGACATCTACCATTTGTATGAAAATGTGGGACCACGGTAGCTTGAAGGCTTCCCTCGTCACAGATGGAGGGGAAGAGGAGATGATATCACAGGTGTGGATGCGGAGCGGACGCTCCAGAGCATTCATACCAATTTTGTGAGGCTGACACATAGGGTTCCCATGGCACAAGTTGAGGACTTGCCTGAGGCTATGCAACGCCAGGTGGTGGGTGTACCACGAGCATGGGTGCGATTATTCTGACGGCTAGCTAGAGCCGTAGTGACCTTCCATGATCACAACCCCCCTCCTCCTCCACAGGCTTAGATACCTGGGAGTTATACATTTTGTACTACCGTGTATTATATCTTGGTGGCTTGAGAGCCCCAATTTTGTATCATGACACTATGTATTACCCCATTTTGGATGTTATATATAAAAATTTTACGGTGATCGGTTTATTTAATTACATGCGTAAAAATTTGTGTTTGTGGTGAATTTATTGTGTATGAAACAAATGCCAATCTAACACATAGTTAGCATATGAGTCAGCAACTTGATTATTAATTCTTGGAATATGTATGTATATTATATTATCAAATTGTTGTTCTAATAATCCCACATGTAAGAATCTTCTTAATAACGTCGGATCTATAACATGGTACAAACCATTAAGTTGTGACACTACTAAGTCCAAATCAAGACGTACCTCAAGAGAAAGAACGCCATGTGAAATGGCATCCCGTAAAAGCTCAATAATGGCACTATATTCAGCCACATTGTTTGAAGATGGCCGCAAACATACGCCTCCTAAAGACAGTACCTGACCCGTAGGAGTATAAATCACCCAAGCAGCATTGGCTGAATGTTGAGTGTGACGGCTCGCACCATCCGTGAATACTATGTAGGTGGAAGATTCCATTGACATCTGCCAAAAGAAATGGAAACTAATCACAAACCCGGTCACTATAAGAAAAAGACCTAACTATGCAAAACTGTACAATAACATACAATAACCAGCCTTGGCTGAAAATCATGCATAGTATTTCTTGAGATAGAGCCCATTTCTAGGCTCTGCCAAGGCCATTCCCTCATAATCCACTAACTCATAAGCGCCCTTCTCTAACACACGTTTAACGACATAAGGACCACGCCACATGGGGTTAAACTTTCTTTCCCCCAAGGGTTATTTCGGTTGATCCCACAAAAGGACCAAGTCTCCCTCACTAAAACTCCTTGGATGGATAGACTTATCGTACTGTACCTTTACGTGATGTTTATTTACTTCTAGAGCCACCAAGGAATCTCGACACTACTCATCAAGTTGCTCAAGGTGGATCAAACGCCCCTCCAATGGTGAAGTGTCTAGTAAGAGTTCTACGACTAGATTCAAAGAAGGAATCTTGCATTCAACCGGAAATATCGACTCCACTCCATGTATGAGTTGATATGGAGAAAAACCCGTGGCAGTCTTAACGGTGGTTCTATATGCCCACAAAGTAGGATATAACATGATGTGCCAATTATTCTTGCTATGTGCGATGGTGCATTGGAGAATGGATTTGAGTGATTTATTCACTACTTCTACCTGTCCATTTGCTTGAGGGTAGTAAGAGGAGGAATGCTCTTTTTTGTACCCTAACTTTGATGCCAACTCTTCCATCATACGATTCTGAAAGTGCGATCCATGGTCAGTGACAAGATCTTTTGGAATTCCAAACTGAGTAATAATCTAGTTGAATATGAAGTGCGTGGATGTCTCACCGTTGGATTTAACTGTAGGCATAGCCTCAATCCATTTCGTGAAGTAATCAACAACCACTATGATATGATGATGCCCCCCAGCTGAAGCTGGGTTGCAATCCATAAAATCAATCCCCCACTTAGTGAAGGGACTGGCGATGATGATGGGATGTAATGGGGCAGGTTTCGAGCGCATATTACGTGCAAACACCTGGCAAGGGTGGCACCTCTTGACCACATCTACACAATCCTTAAAGATCGACGGCCAAAAATAACCCGCTCTTCAGATTTTTTGAGCTGTAGAAAGCCCAGATAAATGACCACCACATGCCCCTCCGTGGAAATCATTCAGCACAACCTCAGCCTCTTCATGACTTAAACAACGTCGTAAAATGGAATCTACCCCACGGCTGTACAAAGTGTTATCCACTATGAGGTAATTCTTAGACACATGACGTAATCGTCATTGTTCATCCCATGAGAGGTGAGTAGGGACCTTCAATGTTTGTAAATATATAATAATATCCCCATACCATGGGTCTAAAGTTGAGATTAAGAAGATGTGTTCAGTGACAAACGTATCTTCACAAACCAACTCCTCGGCCTCACTTGGGAAATCCAATATAAGATCTGCAAAAATTAACAATTTCTTCGATTTTGCCGAAACAAATTCAAGATCAAATTCTTGCAGGATGACAATCCATTTATTATATTTTCCCCCAATCATCCTTCGAGTGAGTACGAATTGAAATGGATTGACATGGGCTACAACCAAGGTCTAGCGAAGGAGAATATAATGTCTCAACCGTTGAACCGCATGCACAGTAGCTAAAGCAAGTTTCTCAACATGAGAATAATGAATATCTACATTAATAAGGTTCCAACTCAGATAGTATATGACATGCCCTTGGATCTCCTCATCCTCTTGAACCAAAACCATACCAATCGTCTCCATGGATGCAGCCACATAAAGTAGAAAATTACGGCTATAGTCTGGGGGACTAATCACTGGGGCCAATTCTAGGGCTCGCTTGAGCGCATCAAAGGAATCCTAGGCTCTCTCATCCCAACAAAATGTGGTGTCCTTCCTCAAAAGACGCATGAAGCCTCTAGTCAAATTGACAAAATTGACAACAAATATCTGTAAGAAGTTTTCCATGCCTTGCAAACATTGAAGATGATGAATATTTTTCGGGGGAGACAACTGAAGTATTGCCTCAACCTTCAAAGGGTCGACTCTTATACCCTCTTTAGAAATGATGAATCCTAACAAGCGACCTGACTTCACACAAAAGATGCACTTATGAGGATTTAACCTAACCCAATAATGGTGGCATCTTTCGAATACCAATCTCAAGTGATAGGAATGACACATTCTCATTCGAGAATGAGCAGCAAGGTCATCCAAAAATACTTCGATAATTGACTTGAGATCGTGGAAGATCAAGGTCATTGCCCGCTGAAAATTAGCTCCGGCATTCTTAAGGCCAAAAGGCATTTTTTGATATGCAAGCGTTCCCCAAGGAAAAATAAATGCAGTCTTATGTTGGTCCTCAGGTTTAATTTGTATCTGATTATATCTGGAAAAGCCATCCATAAAGGAAAAAACCTCGCTACCCGCACACTCATCCAGAATCTGATCAATAAATGGTGTGGGGAAATTGTCCTTAGGACAGGCACGATTCAAATCATGAAAATCAGTACATATGTGGATCACTCCCTGCTTCTTATCCATTGGAACGGGGTTTGAAACCCACTCCATCAAGGGAATGGGATAGATAAAAGCGGCTTTCAACAGTTTCTCTATCTCTGCCTTAATCACGGGTGCTTTCCTAGGATTCACCACACACAAGCGTTGTCAAACAGGATTAGCGTTGGGATAAGTCTTAATCTTGTGTTCGACAATAGGAGGGTCGATTCCTGGCATTTCGTCATAAGAACAAGCAAAGATATCACGAAATTATTTAAATAGCTCGGTGTATTCTTGAATCTCAGCATGGGAACATTCTGCCCCACTATAGACATTCTCTATCCTATCAGAATCGCAAGAGATATTGATAGGAATCGTGGAAGATATGTTTTCCATGTTTCCATCAGCCATCAGACCAGGAGAGCTTAATGGAACCATAAGAATACCAACTCCCTCATTAAGAACCGCCCTAAAGTCCTCACGCTCCAAGCGGTCAAGCTCGGGAAGAAAGTAAGATCTATGATGGAGTTCTTCCCATGGTGGCTCAACTCCTGACATGGCCTCAATAATCACTTCATCTAAAGGGAAAACAGTATCAAGGCAGTCATGTGTGTGAGAAGACTGCACTGCCCATGCCGGCAGCACATAAGGTTCCTACTCCTCCTTCCGGCAAGAGGAAGGACTAGGATTTGCAACACACTCTAGATTAGCTTGATAAGTTATCATAGTTGCAGGTAATGGCACGTTCGTAACGATGGGATCACTTGGAGTACTCAGTGTAGGAAGAATCCAAGGATCTTCCATATGACTCATGCAAAAAGACACCGATCTCATAGATGTCGAAGCCTCGCCGGAACTAGACCCTATCATAAGGATTGGTGTAGGACAACTAAAGCTTCCCATGAGGGATGGATACATGCCTACACCCACACTCCCAGTTGCCGGCTGAGAGTGTTCAATAATCAGGATCAAAGCTCCCGAAGATGTGATAACAGACGGATTCTTGAATGTCGTTTGAACAATCGTGACTATCTTCCCGTTAAATGGAAAGCATACAATGCAAAATAGGGAAGAAGCTACGGCTTGCATACTATAAATCCAATTCCTACCCAGCAAGAGATTGTAGTCAAGGGTCGCATCAACCACCTCGACCTCTATCGCAACAGTCCTCCCTCCCAAACGGACTATAAGGGAAGGAAGGATCCCATGTGGCCTAAATGATCTCCCATCGAACGCATTTAACATGGTCACTGATTTAGATAGCTCAGGGGAACCTAAATCCTTCCAACATAATAAAGACATCACAGAAGTGGTAGCGCCTTCATCAATCACAGTACGCTTGACGGTCATGTTAATACATTCTACGTGAATCAAAAGAGACTAATAGTAATGCAAGCGAGGCTGAAGTCCTGCGGTTTCAAATTTGATCACGGAGAAAGAATCATCATCATTCACACCAAGGGTAGAAAGAAAAGCCTTCCTTTCCAAAGGACAACTTTGAAGCACTTCTAATGCAGACATCGCACAAGGAGTGTGACCCAAATCCTCAACAACTGAATAGTTATGGGTGGCTCAGGCATTAGTATTGTGCCCCGAATGATTAAGGACTCCCGTAGGAATGCGAGGTGCAGCTTCAGGTTTATCGACAGGTTTCTCAATACGCAAAGGAGACCCTGGTGGATCAGGTTCCTTTCCTGGGCTGGGTTGTGATGAACGATAGTCCTTTGTACGGGTCACAACTTTCGCAGCACATACCATGTTAATGCAACCATGACCACTACCCTCCAGCGGATCTTGATCACCACCAGACTGATCATGGGTCCTCGAATTCATATTTTGATTGTGAGGTAAAGGGTTAGTTAGCACAACTGGGCCCTGTGCCAAGAATCTTGAGGCTTCATCGATACGAGGGCACAAGTAAGTGAGGTGATCGTCCTTACACAAATTTCAAGGGAATTTAACCTTACGTTTAGCTTGCTTGTCCCCCCCAGCATTACGGGTGTTCTTGTCATTATTATTAGCATTCTCATTCCTATTCCCACCCTTACGATTATTCTTACCCTTCTTTTTATTCCTTCCCGGCTGCTAGTTACCCTTCTGGTTCGACGATTGCAATGAAAGTACACTCGCCATTTGGGCAGGTTGAGATGAATCCATGGCTTGCCCCGAAGCAGATTAGTTGATTGAAAATTGACTAACTTGTTTTGCAACCGAATCCATAGGTTTAGAAATTGCACAACCAACAATGCCATCGGCATGTGGTCTAGGTTTAACTTTGGGGTCGAAACTAAAATGCGGAGCGTTGGGAATAATCTCATATAACAAACTGGACTGAGCATAAATCAAGTCCAGTTCCTGTGCCCTAAAAATTGCTTGTTCCTCATTTTGCACTCTGGATGTAGAAACATCCTTCACTATATATGGCAATAACAACTTAAGGAACCATTTGAGGAGGAATTTCGGTGGTATAAAGGCTTTAATTAACCTCTTCTGTCTACGCCACTCTTGAATATGATCCGATATATGTGTGGCTTTATCCTACTGAAATGTCGACAAGATTTCAATACCAACGTCACAACGCACTGGTAGCTCGAAGTGGTTAAGAAAATTCATCACTAGGTCATCGAACAAAGCGAATGCCCCCCCTAGGTAGCTCTATATACCATTTCACAGCAGGCCTTGTAAGGGTGCGTTGAAACAGCCTTAAATGGATGGAGTCCTGGTGTAAGGAATTTGAAGAGCACCATAGGTGAAAGGTAGTAACATGTTCGCTCGGATCCTCTCCCGGTTTTCCCTCAAACTTGGGTATGTCCGAGGGAAGCTTAGTAGGGACAGCCGGCCAAGTCAGGTCATGAGCTACAGGATCGTTCATCAATCTCGACAAGTTAGGAAGATTTAGCATTGTGAGGAAAGGGAGCCTAGGATGATGAGGTCGATGGACTGCTCCCTGATAGTTTTGATTCACAAAGGTCTGATTACCACCATGGCCTTGGCCATAGTGCCCTCCTCCCATTTGACCTATATAGGGTGGCATGGAAGCACCATAATGTGGTGGACCCTCACTATTCGTAGCTACAAAGCCATAATTTGGAGAGTAAGCAGGTTGTTGATACCCTCCCCCATAAGGTGAAGAACTCTGTCCATACTGCGTCCCGTCATAGGGTCCATAAGTCATCGCATGAGATGTCCCATGAGACACTCCGTAAGTAGGAACATATGCTCTGGAAGTAGGAATATACATTCTGAAAGTAGGAATGTGACCTCTAGAATTATGAACATGACCTCCCAAAACAACGGGTGGTGCATGAGGTTGAGACATAACCGATCTATTAACCGCAGTATGGACATAACTCGTAGCAACCTTATAGGCCGAAGGACCACGTGAATGAGCTGGAGGGTGAACATTTAAAGAAATAGGGATGGAGGATGAAGGGATCTGTGTAATTAAGTATGTACTATTCCCTATAGTCACTCATCTCAGATCTGGTATCCTAATAGGATCACTAACCCTAGACCTAGGAGGAATATGTGATGTAACTTCCACTGCCGGGATGGAAGGTGCAATGTGAGTGGTGCTCCCAAACCTCTCCGCATGGTAAGGAATGAGAGTGCCCCCAGGCATAGTGTTAGGCTCAAACTCAAACTCGACATGAAATGCCAAATCATGTGTGGGAAATCTAGACATACCATAACTACCATAACTAGTGCTTGCGGGTTCAAAATGAGTCTCATCATCCTCCAGCATTCCATATTGGCGATGCGTTAATGGGGAATCAACCCTAGAGTAAGTAGGTCTATCATGAAAGGTTCCTATCTCAGAAATCACAGGACCTAACTCAGTTAAGTCGGGTGAAGGATCATAGTTAGGAGTAAACTCACCATCTTCCACATGAATGGGAGAAGGTGGCTCAGGAATACCTTCTATATGGTCTCCCATGGTGTGTAATAAAATGTGCGAAGTAGTCCACATGGACTGTTTATTTCTCTCTCCCAAAGGAGGAGGACATGTAGAAGGAGGAAGTCCTGCTAAACAATGAGAATGGTGAGGAGCCACACCCGAATCCACAATGACTCAAAAAATATAAAAGACTCTCTATCTATGCAAACCCTAGGCAAGCTAATGTGCACAGAGCAATCACCAATAAAATCTAAAGCCAAATGCAAGCAATCAAGGGTAGGATAAGTGAGCTCCTAAATGAAACAGATATGTATCGCCTAGGAGAGGCTTGAGACTCCCATACACAACAAGCGGAGGTACGTAACCAATTATTGTGGTCCTCAGCTTCAACGTGTAAAGCGACTGTGCTGTCTGACCCCAAACTGGCCGGGACACCTGCAGAATAACCTCTGCAAAGTACCCCCTTGATATCCTAGGTAAGGCCACTAAGGTCACCTCAATACAATCAATGCTCAGGCAGACAGTCGTAGGTGGGATTGACCATATGGGCAGGGTAGCAAAGCTCAAAACTCTCGAAAGAGCCCCTAGATATGAATACAATCCTGGAAATATCTCTGGTGCTACTCAGTTATGACTAGGGGTCATCCCAATCAATAACTTCTCACACTGCCTCATGCTTAACTCCCTTTTGAGAGGAGGATCCTGAGAAACACTGGTTATACCAAGGATTTCACACACTCACGAGACACATACATGTTGTTGTTTAGTGTTCTTGGAGAATTTACTCACAATGAACTATTCCAAGACCCTGAAACCTAATCTTTTTGGTGAACCCTATCAAATAAAATAATGTAGTTCATTTTAATTAAGCGTTGATTTTAATTGGCTTTATTACTCAAAAGAGGGATATGGCCATGCAACTAATGGTGTTATGACACAACATGAAGTAAAATGCACACCTAACAAATTCTATGCAAATGCATTGTGTCCATGAAAATAGGGTATGCTACTACGTGAAATGCACAATTTTCTTCAAATGATAAATGCAAGCTTTCTTATATGAACTACTGACTAATACTCCAAAGCAAATCTAGTGCAAGTACTATGCAAAATGAAAAATGCAATGCATGATGATAAGCAAATATTTTTAGATTTTTTGAAATAAAATGAGATATAAAAAGAAAAATAATGATTCTACAACCCCCAGACTCTACAAGCACACTCAAGCAAAGCAATAAGGTAAAAGAAGTCTAATGCACTAATCCCAAAACAAAAAATTGAAAATGCAATGACAAGAACATTCTTTAAAAAAAAGAAATTTACCCTAAAAAACCGTCTCTGGTAAGAACTAGAGGTGTATACAGACTTTGGCAGTATCAAAGGAGACTCAGGAATCATCACAACTCACCCAAAAACCATTCAACTTCCTCTACAAGGAAAAACTAAGGGCATACACGACTGTTCGCAGTAAACCCGTGTGTATACGTGGAAATGGCAGAGAAAACCGCATGTATACGCGACTGTGAGTTCAAAACTCGTGTACAGGAAGAAAGGTGCATAAAAATCAAAGCAAACAGACAAGCTGAGACAAACTTCACACCAATCAGACACTACCAGGAAAACATGCCCCCAGACCCGACACAGAAACAAGAGAGAAAGAGTAATTCAAAGTCATTGAATGCCGATAGAAAACCCCCAAAGGAAAACTACTAGGAACTCCCTAGAAGAGTCACCAATTCTGTTATGGAGAGAAATTCCTATGGCTTGGGGTACCACAACAGATAGCTTGACTCCAGAAATCAATCCTTTCCAATATGCAATAGAAATTAAATATCTAATACTAAAGGATCAGACCTCGTACCTTATTCTGGATGGTTGAAGTAGATCCTCGTTGAGGTTTCCAACTTCAGCTTGAATTGATAGATTACTTCCTCAACAACAAGTAAAAAATACAAGCATACTATATATATTGGTGTTAGATCTATTCTAGCATATATAATCAACAATGTATAAACATTTGAAATCATCCCATGGATAAAATATTCATTCAAACATACATTATTGGACAGGAAAAGATATTTCTATTAATATAAAATCAAAGATTACAATGGATACAACCTCTGTCAGCACGTCTGTGAATCGGAGAAACTGAATCCCCCACTTGGGCCTCCACCACCTCAATCCTCCATCTCTCGATAACAAGCTCACAAGCAAAAGGCAATCTTGGGAAGAACACAAAATTGATCCAAGGGACAAAGGGATGCAGACTCAAGCACAAGTTCCAGCAACAATGGACTATAGTTTCTTTGCTCTCAATTCTCTCTTATGCCTTCAATGTACCATAGAGTTCCTTATATAGCTTTTCAAAGGGGTAATGAAAGGTTGAATATGAGCGATCTCAAGGCATAGGGAAGGCCAGGAATCAAGTGAGTCGGATCCATGTCAAGGAAAACTCAAAAATGATTTGGATTATGCACACATCCCAATGTACACAGTTTTAGGGGTCAAACCTACGTATATACGCGATTAAGGGTTTAAAAGTCGCGTGTATCAATTTTTACATGTTTTTAGGGATGGTCAAGGAAACATCAAAGGACAAAAAATGGTCCAAGGGGTCCAAGGAGTCTGCAGAGGGATAGGGGAAGGCCATACAAGTGTGATTCACCTAGAGTGGTAAAATCATCTATAACAACCACCACCCAAGGATGATGTCCTTGATGATTTTCTATTTGTCATATCCACGAAGGACCCATGGTATGGGGGAATCCTTATATATTTACACACATAGAAATTTGCACCCCACTTAAACCGTGAGGACAGGAGATGCATCCGACATCAATCTGCTCGCCATCTTTTGATTGGGGATGTTCTATATCATTGAGGCATTGATACCATCCTACATTGTTTCCTCACCCGCGACCAGGCCGAGACAGTCCTTAACGACTGTCATAGGGGAGCCTGTAGTGGCCACCTTTCAGGATTGGAAATCACCCAGAATATTTTATGTGCTGGCTACTTCTAGCCTTCCATCTTCCCTAATTGCATAGAGGTAGTCAAACACTATCGCAGCTGTCAGCTCTTTGCCCCAAAGGAAAGAAACCCCCCCTGCACTGTTACGCCCCATATTCATAGTCAATCCCTTCTCCAAATGGGAAATCAACTTCATGAAAATCAACCCTTCCTCAGCCAACTATCATAAATACATCATTATGGAATTTGATTACTTCACTAAGTGAGCCGAGGCCATGCCCACATTTGATTGCAAAAGTGAAACGACTGCACATTTCTTCTTTAACCACATCATTTCACAATTTGGTGTTCCCAAACACTTGGTCTTAAACCGTGGTGAACACTTTGAAGATGTTGTTTGGACTGCACTTTCAACCATGTTGAAATTCAAACACCAATACTCATCTTCCTACTACCCCCTAGGAAATGGCCAAGTCGAAGAAGTCAAGAAAATCATTAAGACAATGCACCAAAGGATGGTAGGAAACTACAGAACCAATTAGCACCACATGTTGTTTTTCACCCTATGGGCTTAGCGCACATCCAAAATAACCACAACTGGTTTCACCCCGTTCTTCCTAGTACACGGTGTTGAATCAGTACTCCCTATAGAGTGTCGGATCCCATCACTTCACCTCGTAGTAGAACTCCTTCCTGACACTTCACCTTTAGAAGAATGAGTCCTCCAACTTGAGCAAACCATAGAAGACTGTCGGGCTTCCCTCCAAGCCATTGATGTAGCAAAAACACGGTCAAAATCCCATTACAACTCCCATGTCCACCCTCACACCTTTAGCGAAGGAGATATGGTTCTGGTTTATGACCAACCCAATGATAAGTTGGGCAAAGGCAAGTTCAAGTCAATGTGGTACGGCCCATACATTGTCCACCGTTGCCTTAGAAAAGGGGCATACACCCTTATTGAATATGATGGACAACTCTTGGAGAATCCTCGTAATGGGATCTCCCTCAAGATATTTTATGCTTAACATCACCAATGAGTTGCTTTGTTTTCCTTTTTTGTTTTGCAATGTTTTTACCACAAATCAGAGACCCCCATTACGGGCAACACCATTAGTTGCTAGTTAGAATCACCCAGAGTCTGTTTGAGACGTCGTTCGCACCACCAGTTTCAAAATTCTTTCCTCTATATTTTAATGAGACCATCATCTCATGTTTAATAAGTAATTTTTAGGACCACCTCCTAAGAGTTACCTCAGTTTACGAACCACATTGTGATATAAGTGTCTTCGAACCTGTACTTGCATCACGTCTTCCTACTGCAACTTATGCGGGATACCGAACCATCTCCCCCAAAGGCACATAATTTTATTTCAGCATATAACTGTCAAATACGTCCACCGCAACTTACGTGGGTCCCCGGACCACCACCCAGAGGATAGATCATTTCTTTTGCATGCATTTGGCATATACCTGCCTCCAGAAATTCACTCACATCACATGTAGTCCATTCCACCCACCAAAACTCACACGAGACTCTCCTGACCTCTGTACGAGAGCCACCTCAGTCTGCATGCCTTTGTCGCACGGACTCACGTGCCTCTGCCGCAATCTATCCCATGCATGTACAGGTATGTTCAAGAGCCACCTGCTCCATCCATACTGCAAAGATGACCTTTGGACCACTGTCCATTTTCCCGACATGGGGGCACCTTCAGTGCCTCCTCTATCGGTTGACCATAATGGAGTTTCCATTAATCTATTTTTTGACTCCTAAAAGAATGAAAATATTGCCGAGGGTAGTGGCTTCCTTTCTCACTTGTTAAAGTATAAGAAAGGGCATCTACATCATCTTGTTTATCTCCTTTTGCGGACTATGTAGACTATCATCTGAAAAGGACCAGCTTGGCACATTCAAGGCATGATCGTTTCCCTCTGCATCCTTTTATGCTTTCTTGGGTAGAGGGGCCGAACTCTACGAAAAATCTCACCATGGGTTGTCGTTAAGCTCTTTTCCAGCCTTCTCATCAAGAAAATATCATCGAGCAAACTTGGTTTAATTCATGCTTGTAAAAGTATCTGAATGACCTTCTAGTTAGTATAGGTTTAACCTTTTTCAACCTGATTGGAATACTAATGGTAAAGAATCCTCCCATCCCCCAAAGGATGGGCGAGCTCTCCTATGTACACTTTCAACCTTTCTCAGGCACAGGAGACTATCAATGAAAAAGAGACCCCACTAGACTCTTCTTCATGCTTTAAAACTCTCTAAAATTGAAAACACCATCAAGCATTTAATTTCTTGGGCTCGCCAAAAATCCATGAGATCATACCACAACGGTGTCTTTAGACACCACCCCACATATAACAGTTTGACAGCATTCCCACTTTGGGTCGCCTTTGTTCAGAGTATTCTACGATGCGTCTTCCTTGGATCCCATCAATACTAAAAGTGTTTACCTACCCCAAGTATTTCCCATCTGCAGTTACATTACTAGTATTAAAGCTATGATCCCTTTCCCATGATTTAGTTTCATTTGTTTCTTGGTATGCCCTGCTGTCATGCTCTGAACAAAGGAATTTTGAGTCCACTATACTTCCTCTACCCATGTTCCACCATCCCTCTTCCCCCATTCAGTGGGTCAGATTGCCTCACATATTTTGGTTATCTCCCTCATTCTTCTGGTCAAGGAAACACCATAGCCTTGGCTAGTTGCAGGTCTCCCTCTATCGACGAAAACACACATATTCCAGAGGATAGACCCAGAGGTCCTTGTATATTAGTTTCATTAACCTCATTGATGATTTCCTTGGACTACTTGAGAGGATTCCTTAGTGCCTCTCGGGATGTTGTTTCTCACGTGCTCGACTACAACTACATCATCGCACCACTGAGATTCGTACAGGGTATTGGTCCGTGTAGTATCTAGTCAAAGACCCCGGATATTACCTGAATCTAGCACATTGATGAGTTTATTTGAGGGACCCCAATAGTCTCATGTCCCTTGTGATTTCCGGGTTGCGTTGGAGATAGTGTTCAAAAGCCCCAACAATGCTTCTATATAGATTTATGATTGATGCAGCATATTTGTACCACAGAGACTCTGACTCTCTGTCAGTAAAGTACCTACAGCTATGTACTAGTCCAGATCCAGTAGGCCATTAGTCATGAAGATATAGCTTTCCATGAGAATTCCATGGGTCCAATGTAGTAGTTCTTTAGATAGGTATTGTATCTAGCCTCTCATTGAGGCAACCACTATTGTAACAACAGTTGTACATGATCGACTCTTGTATTATAGAACTTAGATCACATTATTCTTTTGACATCTTTACGAGCATGGGGATTTCCGCCTCGTCCATATACATGTCACACATTATTTGTATCTCACCCATTGATGGGAACCATATTAATACAAAAACCAAAAGCCACCATGCCCCAACCCAAGAAGCACCCCCTCTCCCCAGAAAATCTTATGATGTCCATTGGCCATATGATGAGATCCTGCCCTCACACATCAGGGGGCAATCTGTTAACCCAAAAAATCCTTCAATGAGATCTACATGACCTACACCACCCAAAAACATCTATCTCACTACCCTCATTTGACCCCCACACCCTTGTAAAGGCTCAAAAACATGAAAAATGGATTAAAAACCCCTTAAAAGAAACAAAATAGCTCTCATAGGGGATAAAACTCCTCAAAGGAGCTTAAACCCCCAAAGGAGCTAAATATTGGGCAAAAGGGGCTTAAATCCCAAAAAAGGGGCTAAAATCCCTGACTGTAATACGCCGGTTTTGACCCCATTTGCATTAAAAGGTACATGATGTATATATTGTAATTAATCGTGGTGTGGAGCTAAAGGAAAAATCCCCACCATCGATTTGGTTGTTTTATGTTTCGATGATTGAAATCGTTGCCGATGGTATATCGTGCTATCCGGCACCTTATAGTTTTGGCATCATGTAAATATGCACTTTAATTAAAATGAACCCCCAACTAGCTATGTCAATGCAACCATGATGAAAAGGGAATGATTTTCCTAAGGATAAGGAGGGGGAATTATTAAACCTTGGGCCAATGGAGAAAATCCCTGTGTCAGCTATTAAACCCATTTAGTTGTCACACACCCTTTTTGACTCACTCACCTTTCCTTGTCTCATAAGTCAACTACCACATTAAAACTTCTGATGTTTGTTGGGGGGAGTTATTGCTGGGTAGTGGTGCATGGTAGGACTGTCAGCCCTTGCCCACATGCACACTCCACCAGCAAACCCTTTTCACTTCACGTGAGCAAGGAAGCGAGGGAGGTGAGGGGGAATTCTTCCATTCTGTCAATCCACACGCAGAGACAGTTGCTCTCTTCCCCTCATGCATGGATTGGGATTTTTTTACTCATGCAGCGAGCTGGGGAGCCATTTTCTGTCACCCATGATTTCCCTGTGAAGGATCCATTCAGATTTATGCTGTGGGTGTGTGTTTTCCTTACCGGGTTTTGTGGTCTGCATATATGTTTTTCCTCCTATCCATGTTGAAATCCTAATCTCCTTTCCAACTTGGGCTGTGTATTTTTGTTGCCTTAATGTTGAGATCAAGACTAATGTTTTCCCCATGATTTGAGGCTTGATGTGGGTTCCTTTTCATTTGGGTTTGATGTGGATTCTTATGGGGTCGTTTTGGCCACGATAGGGCCAAGAATGACTCAGGGATTGGATTTCCCCATCCAAGCTGTGAATTGCTTTTTTTGCTACATGCATGCAGTGCTTGGTCTTCGGACTGTGTTGGAGTGCGAATGAAGGCTTGGTTTGCTTGATAAACCTGGTGTGTTTGGGAGCCACATAGACAGAGCTAGAGGGCTGGCTTTCTTCTCCACAACCCCTGAAGAGCACTAGAAGGGAAGTCAGGGCCCGAGGGACTGTGTAGCAGAGAAGGGAGTGATTTCCTTTGTTGGGTGTTTGTGGGTGTCCTAGAAGTCAGGCTAGTTCTGGTGTAGGTGTCCTTAGCTCTTCAATGAGCTCACCAGCTTAGCACTCAACTTTTCCCAGCTCTTTGATGGCCTGATAAACCCAACTGTGTTGGCTTGACTCATTTGTGTATCCTTGGCTATGTGTAAGCCTTCTTGTTCCTTATTCCTTGGGGAATCATGCCTAGCTCGGGGGTGGCAGTGTTGCTAAGAGAATAAGGATCACACTGACCTATGGTTGGGTGGAATGTTGCAGCGACGTAGCTAGTTGCGGGTCAAGTTCTTCATTAAAAGATACGTATTCCTGACTATTTCATCTCTACAATTATATTTACTGTTTAATGAATTATGATAAACATGTTGAATGCCGGAATGTATGTTTTGCTTCTGCTATATACTTAATAATTATGCATATTTGCATGGTTTTACTTCAAAGCATCTGGTTTTTATTTATGTACATGTTCATGGGGCTAGTTGCCCAGAATAGTGCATGTCTTGGTATTGTCCTCTTCACCGGTCTGAGGGTTGGGAACGTTACAAATTGGTATCAAAGCTCATGTTGTAGTGTGGGCCTCCATGGGCCATGAGAATCAGCGACAGAGGTAGGTTGCCCTCTACCCAGTAGAAGAGAAAGGAGAAATCTATGAATGACAGGAAAAATTCAACGAAAATTTTCTATGTGTGAAAAACATCGAACGACTTCGGATGAAGCCCACCCGATACGTCGGAGGACTTAGCCGAAAGCTCCTCCGATGCATCGAATAGCCTAGGCAAAAGTCCACCCGACGAGGGACAGTCGGAAAGAATTTTTAAAGTTTCAAGACCATCGGATCGTTAGAAGACTTAGTTGGAAGACCCTCTGATATAGACCCCAGCGGCGGCAAGAGATAGAGGAAGTCTGAGCCGACAAAGCAGCTAGAAAAGCATGAAGGCGCTGCAACGATGGTGAAAGAAAGATGATGAAGGCGTTGATATGTCAACAGGAAAAGGAAGATGGAGCCAATACGTCGGCTGGGTTGGCAGGTTTGAGCTGCAACGACGACGACAAATAGTACATGATTGAGATGACATGGGTGAAAATTTAAAAATTTCTAAGTGTTGAGATCATCGGAAGGCTTCAGCTGAAGACCTCCGAAATGTCGGCACATTTAGATGGAAGAAATTTCGATGCCCCCGACAGAGCAAAGTTGAAGACAGAACCGAAGTGTCGGCAGGGATCTCCTAAAGACAGCTGGAAGCATCGGAAAAATTTAGACGATCGAGCAGCCAATGCGGCAGTGGAAGGAAGAAGAAAAAAATTTCGAAAAATTTTCTAAGTACAGAAAACATAAAAAAACTTTAGAGGATTGGTCCACCGATACATCGGAAGCCATAGGAAGATCGACCGAAATGTCGAAAAAATTTAGTTGATTGGATCGCTGATGAGCATCGGATGAAAGATGAAGATCAGAACGCCAAAGTATTGGAAGTTTAGTCAACTAGCGACTCGATACGTCGTAAGCTTAGTCAAATAAGGACCTGATACGTCAGAAGATTAGTTGGGAACCCGATATGACAAAAAGAAAATTTAGAGTTTTCAAGTGGGATTTTTCAGCAGATTTCATTAGTTTTTTAGGGGGATTTACAGCAATTTTTCAGTAAAATTACAGGGCTTAAAAGGAGGAAAATGGTAGCGATCATATGCACCGAATTGCGTGAAAATCAAATATTTACAAACAAACAAAAAAACCACAAGGGGGCAAGCCCCCTTGACCCCCTTCGTCCCCTTCAGACAGTCGTTCTTGTGAAAAGAAAATTCTATGTTGTGGGAAAATTAGTCAAACCTAGAATTCATAAAAGATGAATGGTGCATTGGAAATGAGATCCGTAAGTTACTGAGTGTTCCTCATTGTATGCACTGACTTCGCCCGATAGAAAAGTTTTCCTGAATCTTCCTAGATTTGCTCCTATAGGTGGCTGAAGTTGGCATTCCAGACCATAATACGGTGGTGTGTAATAGTGCAAAAATTTGGTGAAAATCATCATTTTAGAAGTAGCGTGATTTTCACACCCGAAGTCAGAATGGAGCATGTGGATAGGCATTAGAAAGCTTATCTAGCATAGAACAGTGGAGAATCACCAAAGTTTGAATGAGGAGAAGAAAAGTACTAGGGGTTGTTTTAAATAATAATAATAATAATAATAATAATAATAATAATAATATTGTTGTCAATATGGACAAATCCAAGAATTGCATGTCTAGAAGTAGCAAAGACCATGAAGTCGAACCAGCTGTTATGTGGAAGAGGAATTTCATGCAAGGATGAGGGACTTGAAAAGGGAAAATTCCTTAACCCCTGTCTTGCTAACAATATTTATATTTTATAAGCTTTGTGTACATAAAAATTATGGCATGGGGATGCTGAAAATGCAAGGGGATATGTTTTGCATGCATAGGATATGACATATTGGTAAAAGTAGTGGGAATTATACATTTACAATGAACCACTAATGGTAAATATTGTATTGGTGTTGGTATTTGTGAGAAAACCAATGACACAGGAGCATGGCTGGATATGTTGATGATGTTGATGAATGTGACCAGCAACCTTATGGAGAAAGGAATAAGGAAACAAATCCAGGATCAAAAGTTGGTGAGCGAATTCTGCAATCTCCTGCAAGAGACCAACTAAATTGGTAACATCAAGGTTGTACATGGGATCCATGCAGGTAATGTTTTGATTATGATAACTGCATAAGTGTTGAAAGAAGATTGGGTAAGGTTCCATTGAACTATATCCAGTAATCATAGAATGGTATGCATTTAGGATTGAAATGTATTCATATGAATGGCATACTGCCATAGTGTGGTGCAGCATGGAGTGTTGAAGGAAAGAGGTCTCACACCTTGTGGCTGTTTAGAAGTTTACCCTACATTCATATAGAAATGTATCATGCCTGTATATGTTGTTATGAGCTTAGTAACCCAAAGAAAGTGAGTACTAGTGAGACTATAGTAGGGCATCCTATATGAGGTAGTCACGGTTAGGCCATAGTATGTTTGGATGCATAGTATTCCTGAATCAATACAAGGTAGCAATGAGTGGATATGAAGTGAGTGGATTTGATGAGATGTTGTGAAGGTGTTGTTGAAATAGGGTTTTTATATGCCTAGGGATCCATAGTAGAGCCTTGACCTAGAAATGGTTGTGGTAAAAATTTCCTTCCAAGTTGGCATGAAGGTTTACTGACTGGACACTAACTATTTGATGTTGTGGGGCAGCCTACGTGTTGACCTAACATCCAAGTCCATAGGAAATTCCAAGGCTTGCAAAGCAAAGCAGGACCCTGTGGACCAGAGAGGAAACACACAATATAGATAAGTATTGGATTCTCTGCAGCTTCTTGATTTCAAATATACATGTGTATATGATTCGGTTATGATATTCTAATCTCTAGTTTAGAGGTAAAAACCAATGAGAATAAACTAAACATGTGAATCTATTCGATTTTTTAATATGGGTATCACTGGGAGCGAGGACTATGAGGGCATCCTAGGGATGCATGTGGACATGTGACTGTCCTAAATAGCTCAAAAGGAGCAATAATGGAGAAGGTGCTAATGGGATTGTGTAGGTCCTAGCAGCCAAGAGTTGTAGAGAAACAATGTGGAGAGACTCCATGGTTGAGAGGTTTGGAATAGACCATATACACTAAGTGTCATGGCCAAGAAGGGTTGGTCCAACATTCACGGTGAAGTGAAAGAGGCTAAGAGCATAAAAACCATAGTGGTGGTGTGGGTTCCAGGATGGAACAAGACAAAGAGGGGGAAAACTCTTGCTACTCTCTCTTTCCTTTTTTTTTCTTTGATTATATATATATACTTATGCATTTATAAAAAAACAGAAGATTGTTGAATGCATGTATGGCTGAAAATAGAATGTGTTTATTTTCTTAAAATAAATTATGAATGCTAGGGTAGTTAATTCCCTGACCAAGAATGGACATGAATGAGCTCATGTGCCTATTGGGAAACCTGAAAAGTATGAAAGTCTTATGAGTAAGACTTGGACCACCCATGTCAATCAGGAAATTGATTGACTGGTTTTAATGCTTATATTATGCTTGGCCTAACATAATTACAATGATGCATTTCACAGGTGAGAAAAGTGAAATCCAGTTGTGCACATTGATCATGGCAGTAGACCAAACGCTATTGGACTTGGCTAGGAGTCTCCTTCAAACAATTTCCAAGACCCAAGAAAATCTCGAAGAGATGCTCAAGATACAGAAAAGGCAAAATGAGATGAACCACCATATTTCGCAAGACTCTATTTGTTTGCAAAAGGAGGTAAAAATCCTTCTGGGAGCAATCCATAAGGGAAAGGAAAGTGGATTAATGATGGGGCATTCATCCAATCAGTCCATTAAGAAATGTTCCAGGCATGAAGACTCAAAGGAAATTGATTTGGTAAAGAGGAAGCAACCAGTGAAATGTTGGAAATGCAGAGGACATGATTACCACCAGAACTGCCCAACAAGAGAACATCAAGAGGGTAGCATCCAAAAGGTTCCTAGACTTGGGGATGAGCTGAAAGCTGAGAACCAGTAGGAGAAGCTTATGGAAGCCAAAGGGCTTGGTCCTGGAAGTTCAAAGTAAATAATTGAACATAGGATAGATTTGCAAAATTTTGAAATTCAGGATGTGTAAATTGTATATGTATTCCTATGTATTGGAACACCGAGGACGGTGTTATTCCAAGGGAGAGGAGATTGTAATACCCCGGTTTTGACCTCATTTGCATTAAAAAGTACATGATGTATATATTGTAATTAATCGTGGTGTGGAGCTAAAGGAAAAATCCCCACCATCGATTTGGTTGTTTTATGTTTCGACGATTGAAATCGTTGTCGATGGTATATTGTGCTATCTAACACCTTATAGTTTTGGCATCATGTAAATATGCACTTTAATTAAAATGAACCCCCAACCAGCTATGTCAATGCAACCATGATGAAAAGGGCATGATTTTCCTAAGGATAAGGAGGGGGAATTATTAAACCTTGGGCTAATGGGGAAAATCCATGTGTTAGCTATTAAACCCATTTAGTTGTCACCCACCCTTTTTTACTCACTCACCTGTCCTTGTCTCATCAGTAAACTACCACATTAAAACTTCTGATGTTTGTTGGGGGCAGTTATTGTTGGGCAATGGTGTGTGGTAGGACTGTCAGCCCTTTCCCACATGCACACTCCACCAGCAGACCCTTTTCACTTCACATGGGCAAGGAAGCAAGGGAGGTGAGGGGGCATTCTTCCATTTTGTCAATCCACATGCAGAGATAGTCACTCTCTTCCCCTCACACACAGATTGGGATTGTTTTACTCACGCAGCGAGCTGGGGAGCTATTTTTTGTCACCCATGACTTCCCTGTGAAGGAGCCATTCATATTTCTGTTGTGGGTGTGTGTTTTCCTTACTGGGTTTTGTGGTCTGCATATATGTTTTTCCTCCTATCCATGCTGAGATTCTAATCTCCTTTCCAACTTGGGCTGTGTATTTTCATTGCCTCAATGTTGAGATCAGGACTAATGTTTTCCCCACAATTTGAGGCTTGATGTGGGTTCCTTTTCGTTTAGGTTTGCTATGGATTCTTATGGGGTCGTTTTGGCCATGATAGGGCGAGAACGACTCAGGGATTAGATTTCCCCATCCAAGCTGTGAATTGCTTGTTTTGTTGCATGTATGCAGTGGTTGGTCTTTGGACTATGTTGGAGTGGGAATGAAGGCTTGGTTTGCTTGATAAACCTGGTGTGTTTGGGAGCCACACAGATAGAGTTAGAGGGTTGTCATTCTTCTCCACAAACCCTGAAGAGCACTGGAAGGGAAGTCAGGGCCTGGGGGACTGTGTAGTAGAGAAGGGACTAATTTCCTTTGTTGGGTGTTTATGGGTGTCCCAGAAGTCAGGCTAGTTCTAGTGTAGGTGTCCTTAGCTCTTCAATGAGCTCACCAGCTTAGCACTCAGACTTTCCCAACTCCTTGACAGCCTGATAAACCCAACTATGTTGGCTTAACGCATTTGTGTATCCTTGGCTATGTGTAAGCCTGCTTGTTCCTTATTCCTTGGGGAATCATGCCCAGCTCGGGGGTGGCAGTGTTGTTGAGAGATTAAGGAGCACACTGGCCTATGGTTGGGTGGAACATTGCAGCGACATAGCTGGTTGCGGGTTAAGTTCTTCATTAAAAGAAAGTATTCTTTCCTATTTCATCTCTGCAATTGTATTTACTATTTAATGAATTATGATGAACATGTTGAATGCCAAAATGTATGTTTTTCTTCCGTTGTATGCTTAATAATTATGCATCTCTGCATGGTTTTACTTCAAAGCATTCGGTTTTTATTTATGTACATGTTCATGGGGCTAGTTTCCCGGAATAGGGCATGGCTTGGTAGCATCCTCTTCATCGATCTAAGGGTCAGTGACGTTACACTGACCTAGGGCTTAAAACCCTAAAATCTCTAGAAAAAGCTATAAATAGAGGGGTGGGGGTCACTTGAAAAACACTCCTTCTCTCCCTATCGTTATGTTTCCCATGTGAGTGCCTTGAGAACCTTTTCCTCTTAATTGATTCACCCTCCCTCTGCTCTATTGCTCCACAAGCTAAGTCTCCATCTCATAGAGAGAGGTGCTTCCAAATATAGGCCATGGTGGCCCATTTCCACCAAGGCTGAAGGTATAATTGTGTTTTTTATTTCATTGTTATTTTAGTTTCCTAACTTATTTTGTTTGCAAGTTTGTTTGCTAATGGTTTGCAGCAGGTTCTCCTTTGATTTCTTGTAGTTGTCTTTTGTTTTCTAACCAGTTCCTGCAAGGTTTCCATGGCTCAAAGCTAACGTTTATGTGCAGGGTTTTCTTTCACCCACAGGAGCCCTACCCTTCCATCCAATAGATAGAAGGTATATGTTCCTTCCTGTAGCTAGGGATAAAGCCATACTATAGGTCAAAAAATATGAGGGCAAGCTACATCACCCAATTGAGGGGACAAGCTATAAATTTATCTCGAGAGGATGGCTAGATCACCATTCATGAACTCAATCTTGGTTGTGTTTATTTGCAGGCCCTTGGAAAGTATCTTCTTTGTGTTTTTATAGGCTCTAAGAATTATCTTCTCTGTGAGAGGATGGCTCGGCAGTGGTGTGTTAGTCGTCGTCAAGAGGCAAGGTGTAGAACAAAGGGAGGTAACATAACTCAGGCTAGTTCGTCTACCAATACTCCATTCAAGGATGATAATTCGACCCATATCATGTTCAATTGGGGGGATCAATACATGTTTGAGACCCCATCCATGGTGGGAGCTCAAATTGTTTTCAAGGAAATCGATCTTCTACGAGAATACGAAAATCACCAAGGGCATCCCCTGACGGCCTACCCGTTCTGGGCAGTTAGAATTCTTTTGGCTCGATATTTGTAGGAGAAGGCGTAGTTGGCACACAACATATGAGAAGCACCGACTCTGATCAGGCAAGGGAAGAAAGAGAGTGTTGTTGGTTTCAGGCTGCTAGACCTGATCCCTGGTGAAATGCAGAAGCATCCAGAGGATCAAGTCAAGGAGGATCATCCTCTCACTCTCATTGATACTTCTCCGCAGTAAGGAATAGAGGAGGGGTTGTTCTTTTTTGGGTTCCATGAACGCTCGATATTTTCTTTTTTTCTATCTTGGCTCGAACATATATGGTTAAATCCAACAGTTATATTGTTATACCTATGTTTTGTAAATCTATGAATAGTATCTTTTTAGTTGGGATGGGGCTTCGAAGGAGGTTTCCATCACTTAGGGTCTATCTTTGTACAGATACTCGATGGATGGTCACCATGCCAGAAGGCATAGAAGTGTCTATGTTTTGGGAAATGTTAGTCTGTGGGTGGGAGAAAGCTAGTCTGTGGGTGTGATACGATGCTCTAATTCATAGAAAGAGCATGGGTATGGGGAGATTGGCAATTGAATGTAGGAATCATCTGAAGAAAATGTCGGCCGAGCATAAATATTCCAACTAGTCGGATCTGAATGTAACTTATTTTTTGTACTATACATAATATATTGTGCTTCTTCTTATTAACAATTTTTTCTTTTTATTGATTTCCTATGAGGAAAGATTGCACTTGAAGGTATTTGCCTGATTTATTGAAACCTTATGTCAATTTTATGTATTATGTTGATTGATGTTCTACTAAGGTCAACTATTTATGTGTTTTTATCAATGTTGTATTATGATTAACATTGTTTTACAGAGGTCAACTTTATATGTGATTTCATTAACACTGTATTATTTTGAATTTTATTTTACAAATTCCAATGATTTAAATGTGATTCTATCAATGTTGTATGTTCAGAAGTTATTGGTTTGAACTATAACCGCCCATCTAGGGTAAAAATATTTGTTATAATTAATGGGATATCCCCACAAATTGAGAATGAACGTTGAATAAATTAACCTGATTTCACCATAACTCAACCCTCATTGAATCGAGAATAAAAAAAAAAAGATATTTAAACATCTAGGATAATAAAATAATAGTTATGGAGTATTTACAAAATTACCATAAGAATGCAAACAAAAATACATGCAGATTACTTTATACACAAAAAAGGAATTGACATCAATATTAAGGAATCATAGTTATAATCTATAATAACCGCCAGGTGGAACTAAGAATTTGTTAACTCCATAATAACCAAGTTTTAACCATGAAAAACATTTAAAACTGGGACTGAGGGTTTCAGTGGCCATTTAAATAGCAAATAGCTAAACTACTAATGTATTGTCAAGCATGGCAATGAAACTCACTAAAATAATGAGATAAGAAATTCTAATATAGCCATAGTTACTTTTTAATTCTTTAAAACAAAAATAAAACTCATATTGCAGTGTCAAACCCTAAACTTAACATATTATTCAACAAATAACACATATATATAAAAGAAGGAGACTAAATCCCTTCCATTGTTCAAGATTCTTGGACATAGAAGGAATTGGTCTTATGAGCCTTTGAAACCCTAGGCCACTTCTCAAACCAGTGTTCTTGTATTGCGTTTACCTTAGAGAAACAAGTTATGACATAATTATTCAATTGTTCATTTTGGTAGGAAGGAAACTAAAATGTTACAAACAGAAGGAATTTTAAACAAAAGGAAAGAGAGTTTAAACAAAAGTAATCTCACATAATGAGCAAGAACTCCCCACCTCTCTCTTATCAACTTGTAATTAACTTTGTAATAGTCAATATTCGAAGAGAACCTACATAACCTTTGGGAAGGTCCTCCTAATTCCTAAATACTTCCCTACCAAGTTATCTTAGTATGGGATCGAATGATTCTTATAGACTTATCCTTATTATGAGTTAACCCAACCTTCCTCCTTGCCCAGGGGAAAATCAGAGCTCTTGAACAAAAATGTGCCAAACCGGGATGAATTTGTGAAATCCTCTTTAGAAATGCGAAGAGTTGAGATAACTTCAAGCACTACAACATTTAATAGGCCTATCAGAGAGTCATTACTCATGTAATGTTAAATCCTTACACCTCAGCATCATCTACAACTTGTGTGAAGAGGACTTAATTAAGCATTTATTATGTCTATGCACTACATATGGGTATCACCTTGACCTTCAAAATGTCTTGTTGCCACACCTTCATTTACAATGAGATTAACATGTGGATAATGGGACATTTATACCAATATGTAAAGTTGGAAATAGATTATAGATTTTCATTAATGACATCACTACATTTTCTACTTGACAAATGAAAGTAATAGTTTCCAAATTGATGCACACATTGCATGGTAAGTAGGGCGTCATACAAAAAATCTTGTAATTGTGATGCAACGATTAGGTTCTGCTAGGGTTTGTGCTCAGGATTATACCTAACATCCTTTAGAACTATATTCTCATCTGCTGTGGATCCTGTTTCAACGCATCCCATTGGAAAGACCTACCAAATAATCCATGACGGTGGACATGGGGGGGTGGGAGGCCCCTCCCAGTCACACCAAGTTTTTCCCTTGGTTGAAGGTTTTATTGGTACCTGCTCCATAAAGAAGATTGACACGGAGGACATTCCCATCCCAATGGAGGACACTGACAACAGAGAAAAGAATATGACAAATAAAGGAAATAATGAAGTCCCACCCCAACAAAGAAACACCTACATAACGCGTATAGAGAATCTCCCCTGTCTCAACCTCTTGACAGAAATAATCAATTCTAAAGCACAGAAAATGAAATACCATGTCCTAATTGAAAGTTCATGGGTTTCTGGCCCACTGAACAAGTGCTTCGAGGATGGATAACCGTGAAGTGGAAACCCAAATCCCACTGTGATATGCAATTGGGATCGAAAGGATTTTTTACTAGTTTTTTCCACCATCTGGAGGACAAGGCCAGAGTTGAATATGGAGGGCCTTATTTCTTCAATGCTACATGATTGTACTTAAGAAACTAGGTGGAAAGATTATGCCTAGAGAAAGAAGGCTTCTCATGGGCTCCGGTCTTGATCATAATGTTCTCACTCCCTCAAGAATACTCAAATGAGACCACCCTCCAAGAGATCGGTAATACCCTGGGAACCTTTGTGAGAACGAATGATAAAACTAGAATGAATAATTTCACATCGTATGCCAGGATATGTGTCTACATGCACATTGCACGAGATCTCCCCGATGCTATCTTCGTCACCCATGAAGAATGTGACTGGATTCATCCTCTGGACTATGAGCATATCCTCTTTAGATGTAGAAAGTGCCATGAGCATGGGAATCTCTTTAGAGAGTTCCCTACAAATAAATTGAAGGATGATAAACAAAAGGAAGCTACGACGGATTAACAAGGTTTTCAACAAACAGGTAAGAAGAAAAGAAATAATAGGAAACCGCCTCAAGAAAATAACTAGGAACAAATTCCAACGACGAGCAATAGCTTCCAGGTTTTGGAAGACCAAACTAAGTTCCTAGACATGGATTTGACCCATGAAGAAAAATGTGGGGATCTCGTCCAAGAAAAGGTCGAACTGAGGGATCCTCTACAAGGATCGATCCGAACTTAGGGATCCTCTCCAAAACCTGTTGATACATAGGGGAAATTCCTGTAGGACCATACACAAGGAAAAAATATTTTTCAAGAAGCTGCGGGCTGGTAGGGTCCTGACCCCTTGGAAGAGGACGATATAAAAGAATCCTTCCTGGAATGTTTGGATCTACTAGGATTGGAAGACGCGTGCACAAGAAAATATTTCAACTCGATCCCTTCTAAGCATATCCATTTGTTGCAGGAATCCCTAGACAAAGCCAAATCTTAGAAAAAATTAAGAGTTCAGAATACTGCCCAAAAGGATAAGAAAAAATCCCAAAGAGACTCCCAAAAAAGGGGCCGCAAATATGCTCTCTAAAGAATAAATTGTCTGGGAACTACGCTAGTTGAATACGATTAACATGCCCAGTTAACAACATTTTTCTCTTCTCCCTCAGCAGTTATCCAATGAAGAACCTCTCATGGAACATACGAGGTCTCAACAGTTGATCGAAACAAAGAATGTTGAAATTGAAAATTCAAAAAGACAGGCCTGCCATTCTTTTTATACAGTAAACTAAATGCTCCAATGATTTAGCCACCAAGCTCATGTCTCAGATATGGAAATATTGTATCACTATAGCCATAGATTCCAAAGGTGCCTCGAGAGGTATCTCTATCAGCTGGAACCCCCTCCTGGACACTCTGAGTGATGCAACCTCTTCCGTGCATAAGATTTTAGCCTCCTTTCACATATTGGGAACCAGCATCAAGAGTTACCTTCTGAATTTTTATGGACCTCAAGCAACAGACTCAAAGACTCATCTTCTTAGCTTCCAGGAATGGCTCTACAACATACGTGTTGACTCCCCCATCCTCATTGGCAAATATTTTAAGATGATAACCACATTGGAAGAAAAAGAAAGGAGTCAGAGCTCTCTCAGTTGATCATCTAGCCTTCAAAACTACCATTAGCTCATGCATCTTAGTAGACATCCAAACCTCCTCTGTTTTTTTCACCTAGAACAACATAAGGGGGGGAGTCCATCATATCATCAAGCGCCTTGACCACTTTCTGGTTTTTGAAAAAATTATTACTCTTGGATGGATTCTTAACAGTTTCGTCCTTCCCATAGTCGGATCCAATCACTGACCTATCTCCCTTTCCTCGCATAGTAATGACACTCCACTCTTTAAACCCTTGAGATTTGAAATTTTTTGGTTAACTCATCCCACCTTCATGGATTCTGTTAGCTCATGGTGGAGGAACATGACAGTGAATGGAGGCTCGAAGATGACCATAATGAATAAAAACCTAAAGAAAATTTGAAGCCACCTCCGGCAATGGAACCATTCCACTTTTGGAAAAATATTTGAGGACAAAAAGGCCATACAAGAAAGTTTAGAGACTCTCCAATGAGTCTCCATGGAACATGGGTACATCAAGGAAACCAAAATCCAGGAAAGGGATCTACTCAATCAACTCAACCAAATAAGTGATCAAGAGGAGATATTCTGGAAACAGAAATACAGGGTTAAATGGCTGCATGAAGGGGAAAAGAACACAAAAATTTTCCACTGCTCTACCATACAACATAGAGTGAGAAACAGGATTAGCAAGTTGCAATTAGAAAATGGTGAGATGTCGGAAGAGCATGAGGCAATGTCAGAAGAGCTTACCAAACATTTCAGTGAGCTCCTCAAGGAGCCAAATCTATCACGCCAGGAAGTAGTCACTTAGGTCACTCACCACATCCCCTCTCTGGTTAACAATGATCAAAACAAGTCACTAATGCAACCCATTAGCATGTAGGAAGTGGAAGTGATAGTCAATCAAATGATTAATGGTACAACCCTGGGTCTTGATGGCTTCACCATAGATTTCTTCCATCATTTCTGGAGCCTGTTAAAATAGGAAGTTATGAAACTGGTAAAAGAATCTCACAAAAAGAGATGGATTCTGCTGACGCTAAATGCCACTCACCTTACTCTAATACCCAAAGAAACCGAAGCCTCCCATCCTGGTAATTTTAGACCCATCTCTCTCTGCAATGACATTTATAAGATCATTTCCAAAGTCATAACTAATTGGTTGAATCCCCTTCTACCTCTTCTCATTTCTACTGAACAATCAGGCTATGCTGAAGGTCGCCAAACACTAGATGGAATCATCCTGACTCATGAAGTGGTACACTCCCTCAAAACTACCCAAACCCCTGGAATGATCCTAAAACTAGATCTTTCCAAGGCCTTTGATAAGATGAGATGGTACTTCATAGAAAAAATGTTGTTATCTTTTTTCTTCTGTCAAGAGTATTTCAAATGGATCCTTTCCCTCGTATCCTCAACTTTCTTCTCTATGCTAGTCAATGGCTCTCCCTCCTCTACCTTCTCCCCCTCACGTAGCCTCTGACAGGTGTTGGGAAATAGGGCAGACCCGGGTTTAATCCGTTAGTGTCGCACCAAAAAAAGACCCACAGTGTTGGCCCTTTCGGCAACAACCTGTGCGCGGGTTGCAGTCTCACCCAAAACAGCTATGGGGTGCCGCAGAATCAGGTTTCTGCAAGCAGAGAGGGGGATTACTGTACCTTAGCCTTTAATAACCTTATTAATCAATAATTATAAAGCTTTACCATTCATTCACATACAACTTCGTAGATAGATAAACAGTCGTGACTTGCTCAACCCACTACAGGGAATTCACAGTGAAGCTAAATATTAGCAACGATCTAACTTATCAGATGTATACAGTTATTAATGCATAAAAGACAACAGAAACAGAAACAGCACAAGAAACCACAACACCGGATATAACGTGGTTCAACCCCAGTGTAGGGGCTACGTCCACAAACTGTGTTTTATTCAACTTGCTACAAAACCACAGTTTGATCTGCGCACTCAGCTGCAAATCCCTTCAGTACTTAAAAAGCCGTGCACACAGCAGCAAGCCCCTGCGCACACAGCTGCAGGTCTTTCCTCAATCTTCTTTACAAAAACCCTCTGCACACATAGCTGCAGAGTTCGTTCACGCACACAGCTGGGACTTAACCTTTCCTTACAAAATCAACCTTAGCTTCGCCTTAATCTTTCTTACATCATAAAACCTAACCTATCTTCTTTACACAAGCCCTTATTTATACTGCGCATTTTTACAAAACCATGGTCTTAAACCATGGGTACCCAAAACCCTAAACCCTGGATTTCAACCAAGGGTTTATTACAAAAAAAAGGAGTTTTAACTTCCCCCGACACCCCTAAGACTATTTTGACCCATAACTCCGCTTACAAACTTTCTGATTACCCACGGAGTTACCCAAACATGGATTATGCGTCCCAACAACAGGGTGATCCTCTTTCCCCATTTCTCCTCATCCCCATGGCCGAAGGATTAACGAGAATGATTCAATCAGTGGTCTCTTCGCAGGACATGTGGGGGATCTCTCTTCATGGATCCCCCCCTTTAGCCTACCAACAATTTGTGGACGACAACCTCCTCTTTGTACATTCCTTAGTTCAAGAGGCCCACATTATTTAATCTATGCTAGAAACCTTTGGAGAGGTTTCCAAGACCACTCTCAACCTTGACAAGTCACAAATATTCCTTTTTAATACTCGGGTGGCCACTCAAAGAAACATAACCCGCATTCTCAGATTCTCGATCTCCTAACTGCCTTCAAAATACCTAGTGGCTTCCCTGCTAGACTTGGCCATCAAACACTCCTCGTCGAAAGAGATGTTGGAAAAACTAGAAAACCGTATAACCTCATGGACCTTTCATCCCCTAAACCTTCCAATTCAAGTTGTCCTTCTAAATTTTGTTCTCCAACCAATTCTTCTTTACCTCTTCTCTATTCTAGCCGCCCCCAAATATGTCTTGAAAGCTATCAAAACCCTTTAGAGTTCTTTTCTTTGGGGGTGCAACAATAACAAAAATCAATGGGCCCTAGTTAGCTAGAAAAGGTCTATATTCAAACAAAAGCTGGGGTCTAGGTATTAGGGACCTTGAGCTAAACAACCAATCCCTCTCAGCAAAAATTTGGTGGAGCTAGATATCAAATAAAATCCCCCTTGAACCAAGCTGTGGAACAAAAATTATGCTCATGACTATTGCCCACGTCACTTAATCAAATTCAATGATGATATCCTTGGCTCCCATATATGGAAGGCAACCAACAATCACATCGCGGTCATACAATAGCATAGTTTTTTGGAAGTAAAAGATGGGGATAAATCCCTCTTCTGGTCCGACTCTTGCCAGCAGCTACCAAGTTTGAAAAGTCTTCTTCCAGACCAAGACATCCAGACTTTTATCCAACTCAATGAGAATATCAAAGTTAAAGACCTTTGGAAATCTTTGAATGATGGATTCCTTCATTGGAAAGAATCAAGATCCCTCCAGCTGGGATGTTGTACCCAATAGGGATCTCTTGGACACTATATGAATAGAAATAAGAAGCCAACAACTGAAACCAAAACACAGGACAAATGTCATCAAATGGGGACACAAACCTTCAAGTACTTTCTCGGTGAGGAAATCCTAGAACATCCTCTCTATCATGCAGGAAGTGCAACCTCCCCCAATTTTGCAACACATCTGGAAGCCTCTTTTATGGCCTAAATTATTCTATTTTATATGGCTTCTACTACAGCGTCACATCCTTACCTAGGTAAATCTATCGAGAAAAGGATCTCAGGGCCCCTCCAAATGTGGTCTCTATCTTGGCCAATAGGAAACAATTGATCATATTTTAGATGCTTGCCCCTTCACAAGTACTATTTGGGACACAGTAGTTGAAGCATATCGAAGGACCAATCAGGTAAAAGGAAATATCATGGAAACGCTATAGTAGTAGATTGAACTCCCGTTTGAAAGTAAAATCCTCAATAAAATTTGGAACCTCACCCCATGGTTTGTCCCATCTACTCCTGGCATTACTAAGATGCGGGTGGCAAGCCCAGAGCATTGGGATCCCCCTCCTGATAAATTTTTAAAGCTTAATTTTGATGGTGCCTCTAAAGGCAAACCTAGGAAAGCAAGATTCACTGGAGCTATCAGACATCACAATGGCGAAATTATTCACTTGTTCTATGGCAGCCTTGGTCTCAATTCCAATAATGTAGTAGAACTCGAAGGCCTGGTGGTAGGAATGAGAATTGTTGATAGGAGGAGTCTTTGGCCTCTGATCGCTGAAAGGGACTCTCAATTATTCTATCCATGGCCACTAGAATTCATAACGACACATCGGTCTCCAAAGTGGCCACCAGTTGGCATATAGAGCATGGGATGGGATGCCTGGATGACCAACTCAATTGAATGCATGCAATCACCTTTCACCACATGCGAAGGAAAACCAATTTTTTGGTGGAATTCTTGGCAAACATGGGAGTGACCTCCAAACACTCACTAGTGTAAGGCACGTTGAGGGATCCCCTTGATGATACCCTATTGCTCAAATGCAGACAACTGGCTAGGTTATATTTCTCTTCCCCAGATGTAGGTGCCAGTGAGCTAGAACCACGCCGTGGGGTGCCTGGATCTGCGAGCTTGAAACATGGCACCACGCATGTCGACGGGATGACCACATGCTCTAGCTACCCTGCAATGAGATTAATGTCTCTCATGCAGATGGGTAAGGTCGTCACTTCTCATCTCTCATCCTAAGTTGGTGCACGTCTATCTTCCTCTTGCGCATTCATGCTGATCCAGAAGTGTTTGATGCCTACAGGTACACAGTTATTGCTTTATCAAGGTGGAAATATGTAGAGCATGCCATGGAAAATATCAGCATTGTCTCTGGTGGTCTGTTTATTTTTCTGTTACGACTCATAGGTTTCTCTGCATAGATTGTGGTCTGGTTTTGGCTTGAGGGATGCGCTGTGATTCCCAAGGTCTGGAATTGGTCCATAATTCTGGTGCACATTGTAATTCTCCATTGGTTCATTGGATTTGAGGGTAACCTCATTCTTGCAGGGGATCGCAACATTAGGAGTACCCAACAATTGATCTGCCGCTTCTTTCTATACCATGCATCATTCGGCCCTTCCTGCAGCACCAGGGTATTCAACTCATCACCATGTCCAGGAAATGAGTAACACCCTAGCATGCCAACAATGGAAGAGGGAAATCCCAAAGGGGGATCAATGTGCAAATGGAGGAGGGATATGAGGAAAAAATATCTATGTCAGTCCATATCCTCATCGATGATTGGGAAGGCAGGGTGTTGAACCAGTGTCTCGCAACCGGGAAAGGAGGAAGCATAATTAATCACTACTGGTTAGTTAAGAACATGCTTGGAATCTTAATGGAATATATGCTCAGCAATTGGAGTGCAGATCATGATACAGTCCTTACTGTGAAGGAAACGATGGTGGAAATGGATGGGAAACTCTCCAGTCTAGATAACACCTTTGCATGGAATTGCATGGTTGGCACTATTGGGAAGGTGGGTCACGTGGATGGTGGAAGTGGAAGCATGATAGGTGGAAGGTCATGGGATTCTAGCTCAGTATCGGTGCCAAGGCTGGCTCAGGCTCCCCCATTCCCCATCTCGACCACCATTGAACCTCTATTCAAACGAGTGAGGGAAGAAGAAGGCATGAGCAATGAGCCACCACATTTTGCGTTAGATACCAATGCTAACACCACCAGCAACTCGAAGGAATAAGGATGGGGATTCCCCATCTTATAAGAAACCCCCCATCTTGATCCATGCGCAGATTGGCATCAGAGCTGCGTGCCTCTCAGGAGTCGTATTGTTATATCATGTTCTTTTATGGGTGGTAATTTTGGTTGCATATCTATTTATTTGTAAGAAAAAACTCTGTAATTATTATCCCTACTAGCTACTTTGGGTTCCTTAAATTTTTTAACAGTATCTGTAATAGTTTTCTCAAATGACCCTCCATTTTGGAGAGGATTAGGTGGTGGTTCCACCACCTAAGACCTCGTTTGGCCAGGGCAATTTTTGTAACTTTTGTTCTCTTAGACGAATAGAATTTGCGGCGTTATAAAAAAAAAGTAGGGTGTCATACCATTCTACTATTGTTTAACAGAATCTAATAAAAATCACCTCAGAGAAAGCATATTCATGGTGTGCTAAGCTCTGCAAAATGATGGAATAGCCTACCCATTAGGAAAATAGACTCCATGGGTACAATTTTCATGATTTTTTGAGTTGGTTAACGTAAAACCAACACATTCTAAAAAACTTCAGTGTCCTATCAATCCCAAATAGGATGCGGTAATATACAACTATGTGGGCAGTACTAACCTTTGCTTCATGGAGTAGATCTTTGCATTTTCATGGGATATCGATCCTTTCTTCTTCCTATGGTAATATGGTATGATGAGGAAATGATACTTTATGCATCCCAACATAGTTATGAAGTGCATGCTAGCTCTATGTGTTGTCTAGATATACTTTTTAGCACTATGATTGATTCATGTCCAGTCCAAATAAATTAAATATGACTTTTGGGTAAACCATGATAGATTTAAAACAATTTGAATATGTGTCACATGTGCATTAGTTGTCTGGTCAAAACAAAGGAAGCAAAATGAGTTTGTTCTCTAAACAGACATGAAACTAGTTAATTAATCAACATAACTTGAGATTAAAAATTTAAACGAAAACCACCATAAAAAAAAGTTGCATGGCTAAAGCAACACAATACCTGCAAAGGTTCGAAATGTGTTATTGTTTAAATGGAGGCATGTTTATGTGGTTTTTTGCAATGCATTTGCATGTAACAATCAACACAAATTAACAGTGATGGTAAAACACTCAGTATGTTGCTCTTACCTTGGTGAAGTATCACACACATCAAGGCCATGCTTGATCACCCATGTTTGTTGTTCTTGTCGGTTATTTGGCTGGCCTACTATGATTGTTCAAAATTCATTTTGGTTGTATATGATTTAATATTTATGGTCAAGGTTTCAGGATAATATTGAATGCTTATTACTTATTACTAATGTATGTGCTTTTCAATACACGTAGTATGGAAACTTTGATTACACTACATAATCAAAATCCTATTCTATTGCATAATCACACAAATCTTGATCTCTTTTACACTTCTTTTTGAAATTATGAAAAGGTGCAAGTTTAGATCAAGGTTTTATAAAGACATATCGACTAGTCCAATATAGATTCTTGTCGCCATTACACATTTTGACTAGTCGTGTGTGTGGAGGAAGCAAACCGGTATTGAATGTGTGCACAAGAGCCTTGTTTACACTTTATTGCATGCTCAGAATCACAGACATAAACATATTGAATCACATACGCCTAGCCCCAGGACTACCGAATTTTATAGATTTCTTCTAGCAGGATTTTTATTATAAAATCCCTAGATTAGAAAGCAACTCAAACCTAACCCAGTAATTTCCAAATTGTAGCGACAACATAGATTTTCCAGAAGTTTTCCAGCGTTCAATATATATATATATATAGTTTATCTTTCTCCATGCTTCACTTTCTTTGAGTGGGTAAGAGAAATCCAAGTCAAGTAATCCAACAATAAAATGATATAAGCTAAAGGTAAACCATGATCCTAGCCAACCACTATATCTATGTCACTCATGTGAATCGTTGAAATTTGTTTTTTTAAGAGCATCTTCCTAAATAGGAGTAAATAAGTTAAAGAAATACTTAATGACCATCTATGGAGTTCTCTATTTTATTCCCTTGCTTGGCTTTATGCTTTCAATACACATTGTCTTCAATCCGGTCTGCAGCATGGGAAGGGGAGGGTAACATGAACTGACAGATGGGATGTGTTAGGTCATGATTTTGTCTTCCTTAGTTTTATGCTTTTATTTATGTTTTTGAACCTTGCTAGTATTTTTTCTTCTAGGAAATTTTGTTTATAAAGGTTAATTTTGAGTTCAAGCTTTTAATTTTCATGATTTTGTTTTTTCTTATTTTTAGCCTTGCTTTATAAATTTTGCTTAGATTTCATTCTTGAAGGGTTCTACAAGGTATATATGGATTAAAGGGTTTCATAAATGACACTAAGGTCGAGATTAAGCATATAAAATAGGTCTTAAACTTTATTAGTGGCCTAATGATGTGAAATTATGTGATTGGACTTTCTTGTAGCACAAGAGCAAAATTAATACACTAGAGCGCTACAAGAAAGTCGCAAATGCCAAAAATCATCATTTTTCAGTCCGAATTTTTCAGGTGTCTTGTCTCTGAGGTGTTAATAACATCATTTGTTACATTTGATACGTGTCCTGCATTTTTTTTCATTGAAATAGGTGGATGATCATTGTATGAGGTAGATCGTGGCGACTGCATGCAGCACAGGGTGAATGATGACAATGAGTAGAATGAGGCAGAGTTTTTCAGGAATATGTTCCTGATCTGAAGGATACAAAGGATATTGAAAGTCGTGGTGAGAACACGCTACTGAGAAATCAAGGTTTTTATAACTGAATGAGGAATTAGGGCATGTTTTCCTTCATTCGCTCTTTGAATCCCTATAGAAGAAACTCCGCTGAGAAATTTGGATTCAATTGGGCCTCCAGCGAGGGCCTGACAACCCAAATGAAAGGTTGTTGGCTCGACTCAAGTCCCAACGCCAAATCCTTCATGTGTGACAACGATATCAAATTATGGCTTCCAAACAAAATGTAGAGCACTGTGGAGAGCGCCTATGAATCGAGCCACTGCAAGCATTCCCTTGCAGATTTTGCCTCTGTTTGGTTTCCCTACAGAACAAAATCCGAATCGATCTTTGTATTTGAAGGAGATGAAGAGAGCAACGAAGAGGGTAGAATCGGCCCATTATTCGTAATTTATATGTCACAATTTTATTCGTATTTTAAGGTTATTCAATTGGTAATTTATGTGCAAAGCTTATTTGAAGGAGATGAAGAGAGCAACTAAGAGGGTAAGGTTATTCTCCTTCAACCGCTATGCAAAGATGAAATACATTTTATATGTCACACTTTAGAAAAAAGAAGAGGTGCCCCTTCATTCTTTATTCCTTTCAGAGTTAAAATTGCATCCTTCTTGCATCCGCCAATCCCTACACTCCACGTACCAAATTAAAATACCAATGTTGCTTGCCAATATAATTAGAGTCTAACTTCATAACAATAATTATATTACATATGTAAAATTTCTCTTATGACAAACTTAATGGACATTTCATTTCACTTACCATAGATTACATTGGTTTCTATTTATTGCATGAGTTTCTAGATATTACTTATTAGTATTTGCATTATAATTTCTATAAATTCACTATATTTACTTTAACACAAACTTACATTATCTACATACACATAATTTTTTTGTTCATTTTACACATAGTAAAGTTCTTTTATGTGTTTCATTTCTCGCTTTGGGAGTATGCTAGTATTTTTTTTTTTGCAGATTATTAATACAAGATTATGAAAAATACATTAAGAAATGTTCGGCTGTCGCAAGTTGAAAACATCAACCATCTAGAAGAAATATATTTTTACCANTTTTTTTGCAGATTATTAATACAAGATTATGAAAAATACATTAAGAAATGTTCGGCTGTCGCAAGTTGAAAACATCAACCATCTAGAAGAAATATATTTTTACCATCTCCTACGCAGAAGATTGAGAAACTTATGACACTTAGCTGTTCGTACGAAACCCAGCGAGCTCGCTATGTAAACTTTATTCTAGAAAGTCTATGCTTTCCGTTT
This sequence comes from Pseudotsuga menziesii, assembly GCA_001517045.1. Lineage (NCBI taxonomy): Eukaryota > Viridiplantae > Streptophyta > Pinopsida > Pinales > Pinaceae > Pseudotsuga > Pseudotsuga menziesii. Next base: position 250,487 of record LPNX010736883.1, read on the forward strand.
GTTGTAGCATAAGTTTGTCACGATCTCAGCCGAAATTTCTTTTAAAAAAACCGACCTTTGTGTTTTTTAACCATTCAAACCGACATTTATGCTTTTATGGATAAGCGATTTCTGGTGAAGGAAGTAAAGTCGGCATTGGAGAAGAAAATGGCGGATTGCCGATGCTTTGAGTGTACTGGCAAAGCTGGGAAGAACTGAATTCATCTGTTTTTTTATTTGGGTTTTCGTGTTTTTGTTTGGTTGTAAGATCAGATGATATTCAGGTGTATATCACTCAGAAAGAGCTTGATGTGCTGTGGAAGGACATCAGTGGAAAGAGAAGAAGAAGAAATTGTGAGCTCGCTCAAGCCGAGATCCCGCAAGAGAGATGGAAAGAGGTCGAATCCTTTTTCCTCCAGAGGGCTTGACAAATTCCAGAAACTCTATGCCGAGCTCTCTGCCAGAAGAGAATATATTTCCAAGGAGACTGGTGTGCCCGGTGCCATGGTGAGATTCAAGTATTCCAAGAATGGATGGATTCCGATTGTGGTCAGAGAACACAGTGGTCAGGATGGTGCAGCTAGAGCTTCGATCCTGCGACCTATGGAGAATAATAATAATGGCGAGAATGACAGGGATTTAACTAGAAAAGATGAAGGGAATCGCATTGATGTCGAGTCTGAGGATATTTCGAGTTCTGTGTTGGATGAGAGCAGCGATCGCGATCGCGATCGCCAGGTTATGCCGTGGTCTCGGATTTTGAAGAGCACTGCCTTCGGGGTTTTGGGTTTCAGTGCGATTACGTTGAGAAGATCGGCCGTTCACGCGGCCACGGCCATGACGGTGGGTGGTGTGATGTGCATCAAGAAGTTTATTTTGAGAGGCGTTTCATACACTTCACTGCTTTTCAGAAACCCTAATACTAGTCAGAATGGAGGCGGTGTTGAAGCAATTGCTGACAAGAAACATATTGACAACCTCAGCAGAATAACCCCTAGGCCGGGCCTTACTGTGAGTTCAATTGAATCCAGCAATAATATTCATCCAATCGAGTTCTTGGCTTCTCCAGGAGCAGCAGCTCTAAAGCCTAAAGAAGTCAATCATGAACACAGGCATCACCATCATAATAAAGCTAAAGCAAGAACATTCAGAGTTGTGTCCTTTGATAATCGGCCCAACAGACCTGCGAGCGCACAGAGATCATCGAACAGCTTCTACAGGAGGACCAGGTCCGCCATGGCGTACGATGCCAATGCGGTTGCAACTGCTGTGATCATCACGCTGTTCTGTCTGGCCTTCTACGGCCGGCTCTGCGCGATCTTCTTTACATCTGCATGGTGGTATCTCCTACCAATGTTCGGCTGCCATTTCATGGATGAATAGGTATAGGTATAGTACCACTGATAGCAGGGTGGTGGATCTTCAGTCCAGTGAGTACAGAAATTAGAAAAGGGGACAATGGATGGATCGCATGGCTGTTATGTGATGCGATGGTGTTTAACATTTGAAAAAAGGCACGGGACATTAAAGGAAACAGCGATAATTGACGGATCCTCGGATTTGAAGCAGCCATATAATTTCTTTTTCAGCCGCGATTCCAGTCTCAAGCCATATAGTATTTTTTGGACCGCGAATCCAATTTGGATAGGCATTGTTTATAGATTTATATGGTGGTAGTCGACAGGGTTATGGGTTGGTTAGAATGCATTCTGGCTTCGATAGAATGGTTGAATGTTTTGAATTATTTTATTGTATAAGTTTGTGCGAGGTCGGATTTAGTGAAAATAATAATTATTCATTCACAATTCTAGCCGAGTTACTTGAGATAACTTGGGAGTAGCCAAGTTTATTGAAATCTAGTCACTTGGGAGTAGATTTTCACTCTTCCTGAATGTTTATAAACATTAAACATTGAGCCAAACTTTTATTAACAAGAAAACGGTAGTTATAAATAAGTTGTTTTATATATATCTTGTTTACATAAAATAAGTTGTTTTATATATATCTGGTTTACCTACAATACATTAATGGCAGGGTATCATAAACACGTCAGAAGTAGCATTTTAGTACAGGATAGATGACCAATAATTTGCTTTTATTCTATTTAGTAATGTACTATATAGTTTAGTATGGTTACATGATAATAACAATACAATTAAATAAATATTGATATTTAGTAAAGTTTGGTTTAAAATGAATTTATAATTTATTTATTTAAATTTTGATTTTAGTAATTAGTTTTGTAGATCTAAATTTTGATGTTCTTAAAAATTAATTCTATTAAATCTAAAAAAAATTAAATCCAATCATTTTGAAACCATTTATTTTTATATTATAGCAAAATAAATACCCAAAGAAATGGGCCGAAAAATGGTGCACAACTGTCATGCGTTGGTCAAAAAGTTGATTTTTATGATTTTGGAAACTGCATAGACTTCATTTTCAAGGTAAAACTACTCTGGAGAACTAGATTTCAATGTGAAATAGCAAAAAAAATACGGCCGAACATGGTACACGCGTTTATTAAAAGTGTAGATTTTATGATTTCAGAATTTGTCAATTATTTTTGTGTTGTTTGAAAAAAATTAACAATGATTAGACTCTTTTGCGTTTGTTAACTCTTTCAAATTTCAAATTTTAATTAGATACGAAGTCGTATTTCTTATTCAAATTGCCAAGAACTAGTCTCATTTCCATCTCAGCCTCCTATTTTCAATTCCATTTCAATTGTTGGTTTTTCCAGCTTATTAATCACAATTCTTAGAATCCAATTTAAGCGAACTTCAGTGTAAATATATAAACTGATGTTCAATGTTTCCTTATTATTAAATTAGAAGTGGATTGTGAAACGAAAAAAGCATGAGTGGAGAACTCGTAACCCAACTCAAAAATTAATATTTTTATTTATTTTTGAAAACATTATGTTAAAAGTTATTATAAAATTTTTATGACTAAGGTTGGTTAAGGATGGTTCTTAATTGAATATTTTATTTATTTAAATAACTAAATGAAGAGACAAATATCCAAAGAAAACTCTTGAAGAGTGTTTATTGACCCACTAGGAGGAATGAGCAATGTAGAAGGCTAAATGACAAATGACAAGTGACAGCAATAACATTTCACTTTCTAGCTGTTGTAGGAAGCAAAATCCCTAAAATTGTGGTCATGTTCCCTGAGAAAAGGAAGTGAGCAGGTGGCTCATTTAATTACAAAACTCGCCTAAAGACCTAGGCAATCTTATAAATACCATCCAATTGAACATGAGGCTCATTACATTCTATTCCAAGTGATTAGACCCTTGTGAATTGATGCAAACTGCACATAAGAGGAATTCGATGAGGGGATAGCTAAAGTGAAATTGTTGAGAGTTAAGTCTTCCAGTGAGTTTGTTAAGTTGCAGAGATATCAGTGTGGTTTGTTACACGACCTCTCAGTCCTAGTGGTTAAGTGAACAAGCTCAGGGGTCCTAAAGCAAGTGATTTTGTGATGCTTTCAACAGACGGTTGGGAGGAATAGTCTTCTTTAGGTGTTTGTCCACCTTCTGCAATTATCTAGGTTCTAAGCTATTTTGTTTATTATCTGTAAAATCACTTCAGATCTTTATCGTAGGTGTAGGAATGTTTAGGATTTTTCTGAACTAAGTAATCATTGCTAAATTGGAATAGGTTAAGAATATCTTATATTCTGATTATCATTGTAAAGGATGCTACAGTTTTCATTCCATAAAAATAATGGAAAATGGTAGATTATAGTATAATTTTATGTTCGTATTACATATAGGGCTGATCCACAATCATGGACTCCTTTAAAGACACTTTAGATGCCACATAATACTAGAAAAACATGGAAATTCTGACTTTAGGTGACAATTAGGGGTACTTCCCTAACTTATTCGAAGATGAAGTAAACAGAAAAAAGATAGGTAATTGAATCAACTTTCATAATATATAGCATTTATGCAAACAAAATGTGTGTAAATGATTATCAAATTAGTTTTCGTGAAATTGGGTTTTCAAATTTTCAGCACATCTTAACATATATGTTTGTGCAGGTGCAACAATATATGAGGAAAATGATGTCAATTTGAGATAAAATCTTGCAGACATATAAAAGACATATGGGCCTAGTGCAACACTATTTATTCTGAATTTTTCATGAATTATTATTTTTATTATTAATTATTGAAGTCAGAAAATCTTGAAATGAAAATGTTATGTGCGGGTGCAAAACTTTAGGGGCAAAAATTAATGAAATCCTTGATTTCTATATATAAGATCGCAGAGCTTGCTCTCGTCTAGTGCACCATATAGTTTTTTTGGGAAATGGTGATGGAAATCAAAAGTTATATAAAAAACAATCGATGTATCTATTTTCGAAAAATGACGTGCCATTTAGAAAAATAATAATAAATAAATAAAACATATTTTTGAAGGAAAAAATTACATATTCAAAATCGTAAGATCGTACTCTACAATATTCTAAATTTTCATAAAAAAAATATTGTGTCTGTCATAGAAAAACACGCCATCAAAACTGAGCATATTGATAGAGTTCTAAAAGACAAACAATAGCCCTGGTTTATTTGGCCTAGCCAATAGGTTTGGTAGTCCGAAGCTATTTTTGAACATAATGCCAAACTTTATTTTCGTCGATTTTTTTAATTTAAAAAAAACGCATATGCGTTATAGCTTATTAATATCGCATATGCGATATAAATAAGCTATAATGCATATGCATTTTTGCTTAACTAATTTGGTACGAGAGTAAAAAAGAGTAATGGCATCCTTATCCCATTATAATACCATTTAGACTCCTAATATTCCATCCAGACGATCTATGGGGTGGCTCATGGCCACCCATTGCATTGGTTAAGAGGGAGGGGGCAGAGTCAAAGGAGGGAGAGGAAGGTGTAGAGGTAATCATGGGAGGGAGGGATGGGTAGGGGACATATATAGGGGGGATGAAGGGAGAAGATATATATAAGGGGAAGGGAGGGATTGTTATGGCAGATATATGAGGGGGGTCAGTTGTTCATCGATGTATGCAAATGTGCAGTCCATAGAATAGAACAGATCATCTGGTACCCAAAATATTCAAATATGTGTGTGGCCATCAGTGTAATGAGTGTTTATATGTGTATTAAAGATTTCAACGGTTTTCAAGATTTAATAATTAGTATTTATAATAAGCAGGCAAAATCTCATTACTATCATCGTCATCATCATCATCATCATCATCATAGCCATATTCGTCATGATCATCATCATTATCATCATCATCATCATCACCATCATCACCATCATTGTTCATCATCATCGTCATCATGACATCATCATCATCATCATCATCATCATCATCATCATCATAGTGATCATCCTCATCATAATCATTGATTTCATCATCCTCTTCCTCATCATCATCATCATTGTTCATCATCACCATTCCATTGAAAATGCTTGAAAATAAAATCAAAGAAAAGTTTCAACTAAATCTATCATCATCATCATCATTGTTCCTCATCATCGTCATCATCATAATCATCCTCATCACCATCACCATCATTGTTCATCATCATCGTCATCATCATTGTTGTCATTATCATCATCATCCTTATCATCATCATCGTCATCATCATCACCATCATTGTTCATCATCATCGTCGTCATCATCATCATCATCATCATCGCCGTCATCATCACCATCATTGTTCATCATCATCATCATCATCATCAACATCATCATCATCCTCCTCCTCATCACCCTCATCCTCATCATCACCATCATAGTCATCATCCTCCTCCTCATCATCATCACCATCATTGTTCATCATCATCATCATCGTCGTCATCATCATCCGCATCATTATCATCATCATCAACATCCTCCTCCTCCTCATCATCATCATCATCACCCTCATTCTCATCATCATCATCATAGTCATCATCCTCCTCCTCTTCCTCATCACCATCATTGTTCATCATCATTGTCGTCATCATCATCATCATCATCATCATCATCACCCTCATCCTCATCATCATCATCATGGTCATCATGATCAACATCATCACCCTCATCCTCATCATCATCATCATAGTCATCCTCCTCCTCATCATCATCATCACCATCATTGTTCATCATCATCATCATCATCATCATCGTCATCACCCTCATCCTCATCATCATCATCATGGTCATCATCCTCCTCCTCATCGTCACCATCATTGTTCATCATCATCATCATCATCATCATCACCCTCATCCTCATCATGGTCATCATCCTCCTCCTCCTCATCATCATCACCATCATTGTTCATCATCATCATCATAGACATCCTCCTCCTCCTCCTCATCATCACCATCATTGTTCATCATCATCGTCATCATCGTCATCATCATCATCATCATCATAATCATCATCATCACCCTCATCCTCATCATCATCATCATGATCATCCTCCTCCTCCTCCTCATCATCATAACCATCATTGCTCATCATCATCGTCATCATCATCATCATCATCACCATCATGGTCATCATCATCATCATCCTCATCCTCATTGTCATCATCCTCTTCCTCCTCATCGTCACCATCATTGTTCATCATCATCAACACCATCATTGTTCATCATCATCATCACCATCCTCATTGTCATCATCATCATCATCATCATCACCATCATCATCCTATTCATCATCATCATCATCAACCATCATTGTTCCTCATCATCGTCGTCATCATCCTCATCCTCATCCTCATCCTCATCATCATCATCCTCATCATCATCATCATCATCATTGTTCATCATCATCATCATCGCCATCATCGTCATCATCATCCTCATCACCACCCTCATCCTCCTCCTCCTCATCATCATAGTCATCCTCCTCCTCATCATCATCACCATCATTGTTCATCATCATCATCATCGGCATTGTCATCGTCATCATCATCATCACCACCATCATTGTTCATCATCATCGTCATCATGATCATCATCATCATCATAACCCTCATCCTCATCATCATCATCATAGTCATCCTCCTCCTCCTCCTCATCATCAGCATCCTCATCCTCATCATCATAGTCATCGTCCTCATAATCATCATTATCATCATTATAATTACCATCATAGTCATCATCATCCTCATACACAGATATTTTAAAGATCTGTTCTTCATTCAATGAACCAAATCACTTACATACTCTCTATTATCCTTCCCTTATGCCTTCTTATACATTATATCAACTACGTTTAAATAGAGCTTCATCAACCTATCAGATATGAAAAGCAAGATCTGAACCCCTAAGAAAGGAAATATACAACTAACCTATCCTCGAGCAACCTCTTACAAAATTTGAGGACAATAGGGGCAAATTGGCAGTTATTACAATCAAAATAAATCCTAATAACTAACCCTATCCTTCTAGAATTTGATTACATGGTGTTAGAATTTTATCATTCAAGTTAGCATTATGTTAGGATCTTTTACTGAGAGAATAACAAGTACAACAATCAAAAACAAGAGACAATGAACACAATGTTTTTCCTCAGGGAAACCATAAATGGAGAAAACCCTACAACTTCCTCAGAGATAGAATCAACACCAAAGTAAAACCCCAAAATAGTAAGATGATCTCCCGACAGCAGTAGCCTCTTTCTTTCTAGCCCCATCAACTTCTTCTCCCTCAGTTATGTGCTACAACTAAGTGTGAGTGAGTGTGTGTGTGTGATAAATAGAGAGGCTCACTCTCTATTTATACTAATTCTCGACTTGACAATAACTCACTAGGTCCAACTTCACTAGGAGAGTCTAATAACCCTAAGGCCCCGAAACTGCGGGGACTTTAACCCTTTATCAATAGGAGGGTTACCCACAATGACTTGACATGACTTGTTTACATTATAGAAAATCTCGATCGAAACATCGGGGCAGGACATGACTCAATTACATTACAAACACTTCCCGTAATAAACATCAGGGTACAATACATAAGATATACAAGTGAATACATTCTGAAGTTACAATTACATCAACACTCCCTCTTAACTAGGAAGGTATTCTCTCAACAAAATTTATCAGTACAAGTATTCTTCTCTATATCATCTGGATCATCATCGAGTTCTCTTCATCTTCAGGTCATCTTCATCTTCAAGTCATCTTCATCTAGATCTGGATCATCACTCAATCTGGATCATCATCATTGGATCTAGATCATCACTCGATATGGATCATCTCTGCTGGATCAACATCATTGGATCTAGGTCATCACTCAATCTGGATCATCACTATTGGATCATCATCAATGGATCTGGATCATCACTCGATCTGAATCATCATCACTAGATCTGGATCATCATTCGATATGGATGATCATCACTGGATCTAGATCATCACTCAATCTGGATCATCACTGGGTTAACATCACGCGTGCTATCTCATTATTCTTCTCGTCATAGGAAGTTATACAAAGCCAACCCTTTTTAATGCTGGGTATAGGCCTAGCCTCTATGTAGGTCTTCTTCAGCGCTTATATCTAACCCTAAGTCAGAATGGCCTGCCCAGCACTTACATCTAACATTGACTCGTCAGAAAGGCATGCCCAACACTCACATTTGACCATGAGAGGAACACATCCACCATCATGTCAGAATGGCCCATCCCTCACATCTGACCATGGAAGGAACTTAATCCTCTCACCATGTCAGAATGGCCCAGCCCTTACATCTGACCATGGAAGGAACTTAATCCTCTCACCATGTCAGAATGACACAGCCCTTACATCTAACCTTGACTCGTTAGAAAGGCTCAGCCCTTACATTTGACCTTGACTCATCAGAAAGGCTCTCACTCCTAGATTGAGGATCCCTGGTAACTGACCATGTGCCTCCATTCAAAGAATGGAAACAACCCTTATACCTGACCAAGTGGGAACATATCCCTCAATCACATCAGAATGGCCCTACACTTATATCTAATCATGTGTTACTACATCCCACAGTCATATCAGAATGGCCCTCAGTCCTAGACTGAGTATTCCTGGTAACTGACCAGGTACCTCCATTCAGAGAATAGAAATAGCCCTTATATCTGATCATGTAGGAACCAATCCTATAGTCATATCAGAATGGCTCAGCACTCATATCTGACATGGAAGGAACTAATCCTCTCACCATGACAGAATGGCTCAGCCCTTACATCTGACCATGGAAGGAACCTAATCCTCTCACCGTGTCAGAATGGATCACGGACTCATCACTTCCCTTTGGAGGGAACCTCGATCTGGAGAACACCAAGCTTCTCCCTGAAGTACTCAAACTTCACTCTAGCCAATGGCTTCGTCAACACATCAGCTATATGTTCATCCATCGCAACATACTAGAGCTTCACTGCTCCTCTCTGTACCATATCCTTGATATAGTGATACTTGATCTCGATATGCTTCGACTTCTCATGGAACACCGGGTTCTCCGACAACTTCACACAACTATGGTTGTCACAATATATACAAGTAGCATCTAACTGGAGATCAAATAAATCAAACAGTAGCTTCCTCAGCCATACTTCCTCACAACTAGCTGAACAAGCTGCAACATACTCTGCTTCAGTTGTACTCAATGCCACACAGGATTACTTCCTGCTAAACCAAGAGATCACACCTGATCCCATACTGAAGCAACACCATGAAGTGCTCTTCCTATTGATGGAACTGTCTGCCCAATCTGAATCAACATAACCCTCCAGGTTAATCTTCTGATTCGCCTCATACTTGAGCCCATAATCAACTATACCCTTCAGGTACCTTAGAATATGCTTTGTAGCAATCAAGTGAACATGTCTCGGATCTGTCAGGAACTAGCTCAAGGTGTTCACAGCAAAGCAAATATCGGGTCTCGTGTTCGTTAGGTACATCAAGGACCCAATCATCTGATGATACATCGTAGCATCAACCGCTTCTGATGAAGCATCATTCAATAGCTTCAGGTTTGATGCCATAGGTTTCATCATGGCCTTGCAGTCCATCATCCCGAATCTCTTCAGGATATCTACCGTATATTTCCCTTTCCCCAGGGAAATTCCATCTGCATTCTACCACACCTCCATGCCTAGAAAATAATGCATCATACCCAAGTCCTTCATTTCGAACTCGGCAACAAGATTCCTCTTCGTATCAGCAATCAACCCATCCATAACTATTAAAAATAGATCATATACATACAGTAGGAGCATCACTGGGTTGCCATCTTCAAGCTTGTAGTAAAGGTTGGAATCTGCTTTGCTCTTGGTAAAGCCCAAACTAGATATAAAGCTATCAATTCTGCCATACCATGTCCTGGGTGGATGTTTCAAACCGCACAAGGCTTTCTTCAATCTATACACATGAGACTCCCTGTCATGTGTCTCAAAATCGAGTGGCTACTCCACATATACTTCCTCTTCCACTACACCATTCAAGAAAGCAGTCTTGACATCCATTTGGTGTATCTTCCATTTCATTACTGCAGCCAGAGAAAGTACTGATCTGATGGAAGTGTATCTGGCTGCAGGTGCAAAAGTTTCTTCATAATCTATTCCTTCTTTCTGGAAGAAGCCACGAGCCACAAATATTGCTTTATATTTTTCTATGCTGCCATTTGCAACATGCTTGATCTTGTAGATCCATTTGGAAGTTACAACTAACTTCCCTTCTGGTCTTGGGACAACATCCCAAACATCATTCTTCATGATCGATTGATACTCTTCGATCATAGCATCCTTCCATTCTTTCCTTTCTACCACTTCTTCATAGTTGGAAGGTTCTTTATCAATGAAATCACATAATAAGGCTACATACCCTAAGTAGGACCTAGTTCTCTTTCTTTCTCTATGACTTTCTTCTGGAGCCCCATATCTTTCTGCACCTTGGATAGCTTCTCGTACCCAAGAAGGTTTCCTCTTATGAAGATTCTTCTCCTGAGGTGGATCTACATGTTCTTGAGATTCTTCTAATTCTTGATCTTCTACTTGACTTTCTTCATTCATGGTTGTGTCATGAATTATGGGTGCTTCTGCTTCTTCAGGTTCTTCAGCAAGCCTCTTTTTGGATTTGTTGTAAGCTGAATCTTCATCGAATGTTACATCCCTGCTGATGTCAATCTTCTTGAATCCTGGGAAGTATATTCTATAAGCCTTCAAACTTTTAGAGTATCCCACAAATATACCCTTGTTTCCTGAAGAATCTAACTTTATCCTCTTTTCTTTTGGAATGTGTATGTAGATTGGACAGCTGAATATTCTGAGATGACTGACTTCTAGTTTCTTACCAAAAAATACTTCTTCAAGTGTCTTTTTCTTGAGTAATCTGTGTGGAGTACGGTTCTGTACATACACTGTTGTTCTGGCAGCTTCTTCCCATAGATGCATGGGAATATCTTGATCATGAAGCATAGCCCTTGCAGCTTCCATGATCGTTCTATTCTTCCTTTCTGCAACCCCATTTTGTTGTGGATTATATGGAGTGGTTAACTCCCTCTTAATCCCTGAATCTTTGCATAACTCATTGAATTCATTTGATGTAAATTCTCCACCATTATCTGATCGAAAAGTATTGATCTTCTTTTCAGTGTGGTTCTCAATAAAGGCTTTGAATTGCTTGAACTTGCTGAATACTTCATCTTTGTTTTTCATGAAGTAAATCCATGTCTTCCTAGAAAAATCATCAATAAAAGAAACATAGTATACATACCCTCTTAATGAACTTGATGACATTGGACCACATATATCAGAGTGAATGATTTCCAAGATTCCTTTTTCCTTGCTCTCGCTACTTGGAAATGTCTTCTTTGTGTTATTTCCTTTTGCACATCCTTTGCAAACTCCATCATGTTTTGCCTCATTTTCTGGAAGACATTCAACAACTTTTCTTTCAAGTGGTATTTTTGTGTAGTGCACATGTTCAAGCCTTCTATGCCAAATTTCATTTGGCTCTATTGTGTCATGGACCAAAGCTTGTTCTAAATGGCCCTTCAATTTGTATAGGCCTCCCTCTTGTTCCCCAATGACTACTGAATCATCAAAAGTCTTTCCCTTTGGCCACATGAGAACTTGGCCATCTACAAATGCAAACTTTATGCCTTTTGCATCTAATGCAGATATGGAGAGGAGGTTCTTCTTAAATCTCAGTACAAACAATACATCCTTCATCTTCATAGACTTTCTAGAGTCTAGCTTATAGGAGGATTCCCCACTACCTTTTATTGGATACTGGTAGTCATCTACGAGTTTCACCTTGTGGGGTGATTCATGTTCTGACAGTCTCACAAAAGACTCTTTGAATCCTGTCGTAAGTTTGGAAGCCCCACTGTCTATAAGACAATCATTGCTTTCATGTGTGATGTTTCCCGTGAGAGCGGAAATCAAAACATATTCTTCATCACTTGAAGAATCATCTCTTTCTTGCTTGTTTCTCTTTGTGGATGGTTCATCATCTTCTACAGCATGAGCATGATGTCTTCTCTTGTTGTTTTTCTTCTTGTGAGAGTTTGTTTTGTTTCTAGGACAATCTTTGGCACAGTGTCTTATTTCATCACAAGTATAAAATTTGAGTTTAGTTTTCTTGTAGGAAGAATGATTACCTTTAGAGTGATGATGATGATGATGGTCCCTTCTGTTTTTCTTGGATTGAACTATGAGAGCTTTATCTTCACTTCCCATCTTTTCTTCTTGGGCTGCTATCCGAGCTTCTTCTTGTGAGCATTCTTCCAATAGTCTGCTGAACTTGACTAGCTTATTTTTGGCATAGATCCCTTGAATGAAAGAGTCCCATGTCCTAGGGAGACCATTCAAGGTGGTCATTACAATCTCTGCATTCTCCACTTCTTCATCCACTGCTTCAAGTTGTTCTTCGATCTGGGAGACCCTTGTGAAGTAATATTTTATGGTCTCTGCATTCTAAATCTTCACATTCTTCAATTGGTTCCTCAAATTCATTTTCCAGTTTATGTTATTTCCTTCAAACAGTTTGGTCAGGGAATCAAACATAGCTTTAGGTGTCTTGAGGGAGGAGACCTATGGTATGAGGTGATCCTTGATTGAATCAGCAATAATCCTCTTATCCATAACCAACTTCTTCTTGTGTAAGGCCTTAGCCTCATCTCCCTCTATAACTAGAACCTCCTCATTGATGTAGGAGTCCAACTCATTTTCTTTCAGGACCAGGGAGATCCTATACTTTCGAGCTCGGAAGTTATGAGATCCCTCAAGCTTTTCATCAAGATTGGTATGGTGAGACACCTTAACTGAGAACCTCAAATGGAAATACAAAAGATTTAGATCTTACCAGGTCAAGATGTCGGAACTGGATCTAAAGCTAAATTTCTGCAGTGCTGGTTCAGGAGCAGATTAGGGTTTCACTTTCTCGGAGTTCTATCCAACCAAATGCTTTGATCTTGATCTCTAAACTTCAATTTTGAGGAGGAGATCAATCCATTCTTGGGCTCACTTAAAAGTTCCACTTCTGTGTAAATCCCTAATTTCCGGCAGTAGTGTCAGGTCAAAAACTGAAAATGCTTAGAATTAGATTCTGCTTCGACAGAAAGATGCGCCCTAGGGAGGAGAATCGGTCTAACCTTATTTTGCTGAAAATCTGTGGAGAGAGATTCAAAAAGTAAGAAGCCCTAGTTTCCGCAGCTGCACAGTGTCTTCTTCTCAAGTTAGCTCTGATACCATGTTAGAATTTTATCATTCAAGCTAGCATTATGTTAGGATCTTTAACTGAGAGAATAACAAGTACAACAATCAAACACAAGAGACAATGAACACAATGTGTTTCCTCGGGGAAACCATAAATGGAGAAAACCCTGCAACTTCCTCAGAGATAGAACCAGCACCAAAGTAAAACCCCAAAATAGTAAGATGATCTCCCGGCAGCAGTGGCCTCTTTCTTTCTAGCCCCAGCAACTTCTTTTCCCTTAGCTATGCGCTACAACTGAGTGTGAGTGAGTGTGTGATAAATAGAGAGGCTCACTCTCTATTTATACTAATTCCTGACTTGACAATAACTCACTAGGGCTGACTTCACTAGGAGAGTCTAATAACCCTAGGGCCACAAAACTGCGGGGACTTTAACCCTTGATCAATAGGAGGGTTACCCACAATGACTTGACATGACTTGTTTACATTATAGAAACTCCCGATCGGAACATCGGGGCATGACATGACTCAATTACATTACAAACACTTCCTGGAATAAACATCTAGGTATAATACATAAGATATACAAGTGAATACATTCCGAATTTACAATTACATCAACACATGGAAATGTAAAAACAACATTTACTGCTTACTCAGCAAACAGAGGACTTTTTCTCAATGCTCCTGCATCAATATTTCTAAATTTTGATACAATAGGTGTAGGAGTATCTGTAGATGGATTCTTTGCATATTGTTTGGGTTAAGACTCTTGCATTTGTTGATAAACTATTTATAGATCAGGTCTTTAGAATCGATCCATTAAAGGAGAGATTGTCTAGGGATTATAGAACTTTTTCAACCCGAAAGTAAGATAAAAAGATTAGATGAGTACTAAATCAGTTCCAAACCAATACCAAATGAGCATAATTGGTGCCATCCAGATCTTCTAAAGGGAATGGTTCTTCAATTTAAATAGCATTTGCTGGTAGCATTTTTGTATATTTACTTGGATATTACATAGTTGTCATTTCTTCTAGTACTTGCAAGAAATATGAGTATTTAGGGATTCATAGTCAACGATCTTATATTGGATGATCCTACTCATGTACTTTCTAAAGAATCAAAAATATTATCATCATAAATGGACGAGGAAGTAGTAATAGCACTTGATTTAAATTTTCATGGAACTTCTTCATCTCAGGGGTGAACTTTTCATGGAACTTCTTCATATCAAGGGTGAACTTTTCATGGAATTTGACTTATTTGGTTCTTTAATTTCTATCACAGACAAGGGACTAACATCATTAATGGGGAAGTTAAAATATAAGTGATTTAAGTTGAGGTGAAAAATATGGAACAAGCATAACTTATACATATCTGAAATAAAAAAATTTGCTTGTCAAATCCTTATCATATCATTATTACTTCTATACAAGATGAGATTTTATTCCCGTACTAGATTATCTATCCTTTCACCGCAAAATAATTATCTAAATCCAACACTAACATCCTTATATCATTTTTCATCATCATTTCGTGCACTCTCTTACTTGTCTTATTTCGAATCACTATAAGGATTCGAAATAAGCTCTATCACTATATCATTTCATTCCCTTTTCGTTCCAAAATATCCCTGATTGATTCTCAATTGCATTTGTTATCCAAAATGGTGGCTATTTTTTATGAAGTGGGTTCAATTCAAAATCTAGAGACAACACCAGAGTACCATGTTTGTTGAGAGATGCTCCGCAGTCAAAGAGGGCATAAGCCTATTTGGAAAAAAAATTGGGCATGATAATAGTATCTCACTTTCATTTGCTCAAGGGTTTGATCGTAGGATCACCATATTCAAGGACATTGTGATGGAGGTTATGGAGAATACCATTGCTAAGGCTACAGGATTTCCTCAAACTAGTGAAAAATGGTTTAAGAAGCAAAAATTTCCAATGATGGAGCGGAATTGGTCTTTTGAAGAAAATGTATCATGATGCAAATTGGTCTAAAGCAGTTTCAAGGGCTTGTCTTAACGATGAATGGAATAAAGCATTGATTGTTACCCAAATATAATTCACTTGTGAAGGGTGGTACAATCTAACTTTCACCTATCATATCTGCATCTTAGACCATTTTTCACAAGGTAAGGAAATGAATTTTCCTTATTTTCTTTGGAAAAGTTTAAACAAAATGTGTAAAACAGTGAAAAAGTCAGTTGTATACCTTGAAAATCATTTGTTTCATCGCGGGTTAATTAAATTTTCTATTATGGATGAATTAAAATGTCATAAAGACACCTAGGATAATTTCATAGCCAGGAATTTTCTTACTCCTCCATCTAGAAGAAAGGTACGAAGTCATATTGTCTCCACCAGAGTTAAGGGGTCTCTCTCTCATACTGGTAAAAAGAGGAGGGTCAGAACTATAGGAGAAGTGTCATCTTTAGATCCCGAATCCAATAGAATGACTAGAATTATGATATTTAAAAATATTAGGCCTAATAATACTTCTCCTGAATTTCAAATGAAACTCCGTATAGATACAGATGATGAGATAGAAGGAGATTCCTTAGTTGCTACAGAAGCTCTAGTAAATTTGTAGGAGGATATACCTCCAGGTTGTTCCCAACCTAGTTCACCTCCACAAAATTCTGCAAGAGTGGATAGACCTAAGATAATTTATCCTCATAAGTTTTTAAAATTACTAGCAGAGAATGTACAATTGAAAGAGGAATTGCGTCAATACGAGGTGATGGATCAGTTCCTTAAAACTGTGAACACTACATTGAATGGATGCCTTATGTTAACACCCCTAACTAGCAGAGGGTCGAAGAGACCATGGTAAAGAGAAATAATGGTTGCTTGAAACTTTGGTTAAATATAATGGTGTGAAAGTATGATAAAGGGCGCATAAGCAATAAAATTATCACATGATCCAATGGTGTAGAACGAGGAAGTGAAGATCGATGGCTTATGATATACCTGCTCTATAAAGATGCGCGAAAGATAAGGATATATGGAGATAGTTAACAAGATGCAGAGATCAACAGTCATAAAGTTATGTCGACGAAATCTACGGTCAATAGGAATTCCACTCCGTAAACTTGCACGTTCATTAAAATGAAAGGGCTCAGCGGAATGGGTACGTGTAGGCTTATCCAACGGCGGGAAAATAAAGTGAAAAGGCATCGACGGTCATCATTGGATCCGGAGGATAGAGTTGCATGATGGTTGGAGAAGAAAAGTGGTAGTAGAATTGAAAGCGTGGTACACGTGGCAGTTTGTGATACATTCTGCGGGGAAAAGCGGTTTGAGGGAAACCACTAAAGGGAGCCTCCGGAATGGGCTTCTATATAAGTGGGGTTGACTTGCTTGAGGAATCATTTTTTATTGTACCGGGACAAATGAAAAGGACTGCTTACCACCTTTCATAGTCAACCTCGAGTATATGCGGTTACAGTAACAGGTAAGTCTTAAATACTCAAGATTTATCCATAGAATTACCATTGCTTTTCTATATTATGGATAAAGAGAAAGGTTTACAAGGGTTTAACCGAATTCTGGACGAGAGAGAAGAGTGCCTGGTTGATAGAGATAAAGGATTCTATGATCCATTCTTGTCTGTGGGAAGTGTATCTGTTATCAAAGAAATACTGTGGATATACAATTCACAGGGAAATGACGTTTTAAATGTTTGTAAATCGTTTCTCTATCATTTTTCCATTGAGCAGACCTTACATTTTCCCGAGTTTGCCGGGTGGTGTGCAGTTAATTATTCGTCCTCTGAGAGATTTATTGTAAGTCATTCTACGTCTAGGATGCTGTGTAAAATTGATGCAAAGGCTATCCGTGAAATCCTGAATTTGCCCAATAATTACCCCGATAGTCGTGAGTTTGTAAATGAGTCTATTTTAGCTGAAGTGTATCGGAATTGTGAAGCTAAAGTTTGATGTAAATTCTTGTCTAGCATTCTTAACGAAGGTCAGTCACTGGAAGGTCTCTTTTTTCCATATCATGTTCACATTTGCAGGGAGGAAGTTCAATTGGTTGTGTCTTTAGTCTGTCAAGTCTTAGGTTTAGATGATGACTGTCATGTCAACGAAGTCATCTTGGGCTTCTTATTAAAAATGAGTTCAATCAGTCATGATTCTAAGTCTCAATCAGTTCATGTATTCAGTTTAGACAAATATCTAGCAGAAGCTATACATCTCCAATTGGTTGAGTTTTCAAAAGTCAGGTTTTTCAAGTTTCAATCGTATCTGCTAAACATGTTACTGTGTTCGAATGTAACTGAATTGCAGTTCTTGAGTACTATATTCTCCTCAGATTTTCCTAAGCAAATCAATATGTTTGAATTTGCAAATTCTATTATGTCAGAAATATATAAGATGATGTTTGATGAAGTGTTACCCCGAGTATTGGAAGAAATGAAGAGTATGATGCAATCCTCACCTGAGGATAAGATTGGAGATTGGTTCTTGTATAAGGACTTCACAGTTTTGAGAATATATGGTTTCACTGGAGAGAGCCTTATAAGCTGCCTGCTTTCCTTACCCCCCAAATTTTTGCATTGGAATACATGAGACAGAGATTGCATGCAGAAGAAGAACATTTCGGGGCTTTCAAGAAATCTTCCAATATCAAGTTCCCTCAAAGTTGGTTCTTTTATTTTTAAAAACAAGGGTGCTCTGGTGTTTGTAGAGAAATTGTTGGAAAGCATGGATTTCCAAAGGGAACAAAGGGTCAATTATGATCCTTACCATATAATTTCTCTAAGAAAACAAGAAAATAAAAATAAGCCATTTGACCATCAAGTTGTTGAAGGTCTGAAAGAAATAGCCAATTTGTTTTACTTTGTGGAAATTCCAGGATCCAACGAAAATACAAGCAGTAGATCAGTTGCAGTATCTCAAATGCCAAATAGTTCAAATATTTTGATTAAAAGAAGTCTTTCTGAAATTGAAAGTATGGAAATAGATGAGGACATATCACAGAAGAAAGCCAAATTGTCTCAAGATGATAAAATTCTAAGCGAAGTAATTTCGGGTGAATTGAAAAAAGTTTCTTTGATTCCCAAGAAATCTGTACAAGTGAATCAATTTTATTTTGAAAGTGTAGATAATACAGAATCAGGCCCAGTTTTTAAGTCTAAAGAAGAGTTCATGACTAGTTATATGGAAAAGCAAAGACAGTCTGTAGAAGAAACAAGGAATCTACTCCCACGGGTGAGAAGTTTGAATAATCCAAAGACTTCCTTGGTTTCTACTCGGGACGTAGAAAAGAATACTTTAAAATTAGCCATGGTAAGTGATAAGAAAGTGTCAGAAATGGAAGTGAGATTAGACAAAATCAGTGTACCAGATAAAATACAGTTACATAAACAAATGAGATATATTATTTATTCAGATTTATTGCATGCTATGGTAAAAATTAACAAGTTACAAGTTTTGGTTGACAAATTGGAAGTCCAATTAAAACATGAGAAGGTTGAGAATAAGGCTAATTCCATTCAAATAAAAAAGATACAAGCAGATATCGTAAGCTCGGGAGATGAAACAGGCAGCACCTAGGCAATTAGAAGACTTTTAGAAGAAAAAGACAACACCCTCCAGGTACTGAAGAAGATTTTGAAAATCCCGAGTACATAACATGTTCAGTCATCAAAATTATTAGCATTGCAGGAGGAGAAGGACAGGATTCATCAGGATATGATGGAGTATAAAGGAAAGACTATAAAATTACAAGAAGAAAAGGATAAGTGGGAAGCAGAATGGAACAAGTTAATAGTACAAATTTCACAGCTAAAAAGGGACCAAAATGAAGAAAAATAAATTATGGAGGAACTAATGAGTCAAACTCCCACTAGTGAAAATCTGACTATTGTAAATATTGAAATACCTTTAAATGATTTTTCTGCTGATGACTTACTAGTGCCCATGTCCCAAGTCAGTTTGAAAGATGAAGAGATAAGAGAGTTAAAAGAGGAAAATGAGAAAATCAAATCTGAGCTAACCAAAATGACTAAAAACAAGAATAATATATTACAAGATAAAAGTCAGTTACAAAAGAAACTTAATGAATTGAAAGAAAGGAACACAGGAAAGGGTCCTCTCCAGGGAGCTACACATATAATCTGGGACACGTTGTCTATAGAAATTACTAAGTTCAGGCATTATTTGAACTTCATTGATGATCAAAGTACATTGGTTAATTTATCCAATCAAAGACTGAAGCTAGTAAATGAGACCATGGAGAGGAAACCCCTTGGCACAGCTCAGAATGCATTGAATTTCTTAAATTCATTAACATACCAAAAATTACAAGATATAGGAGTCAAAGACAAAGTGGCAATGGTACTGTGGTCAAAAAGGTTTATTCATAAACATCATCTAATGAATACAGTACAAGACAAGGCTGATGAGATGATCTTATGTATTAACGATTTCAGGCGGGCTTTTAAAGAATTATTTGAAGATGACCTTCCTTCCTTTTGGGACGAGGAGGGAAGACTGTTTTCTCAAAAGCATTATCACAGCCTGTTGGTGCAAATCTGTATGGATCACTCTAAATTTGATGATTTGGTAAAGGGGCTAACGGGAAAAGTCATCGTAGATAAACTAACAGAAGATTTTGAGATATTGCAGAAATTTCTGATCATCAGAGGAGGGTTGCCTACTGTCTCTTATGAAGCTTACATGGATCTAGAGGTGTCTATTCGGGAAATGATTGAGTACAATATCCCAAGCGTGGAACAATGGAGAGCCGTAGAAAGATTTGGAAAAACAAAGTATATTCTTCATTCATGAAAACAAGTGTTGCACGCTATGGAGCTGCCTAGTTGGGCCTTGTTACCAAGTTGATTTTAATTAAATGATATGTTAGGATCAAATCAAGTAGTTTATTCCTGGTAGTTAGGAATATAGTTACAAAGACTTTGATTAAGCAGGTTATTCAGTTATAAATCTTCTTGGAAGAAGAAATCATTTTATGTATATATTTGCATTTACTTTAGGTAATGGGGGTTGGAACCCATCTTGTTGATGAATGTTTTTTGAAGACATATATTTTTGAATAACAAAGATGAATGCGTGTGGGTTATCAGATATTCTTGTGCTATTTACATTACAGTCTGTATTTCCTCCCCTATGTAATTGTTTTTTCCAGTGTTACACTCCATTTTGTTTTCTTCGTATCTGAAACGTAGTATTGAATGGTTGGGATTCATATTGGTTATGCTCTTATCATTGTTTCAGATATTCTATAAATGTCTCTACTAAATTTAATCTAGAATTCATCTTCTGATGCTCTGTATTGATGGACTGTTCATTATCTCTTATGTTCCACTTGAACTAAATGAACGACTGTGATTGAGTGGTTATCTTGCCTTTGATGAAATCTCACAAATATGTGTTTGTGATATCTTTATGTATATGTGACTCCATTGCCCAATGATTATGTGTATTGTTTCAACGATCTGTATAATTTCCAAGTGTTGATTTATATCTGGCCTTGCTAAAATCTATATTTGAGAGATCCCTCTCTGGAAAGAAAAGCCAGTTTCTTTCTGAATTGGTTTTTGCTGTTACCTTTGGAGTTCACCTTTGCAACCTGGGTACATTCTTAGTGTTAACACCTTTCTCAAGACTAGACTAAGGAATATGGCATATGTGCACAGGTGGATAAGTTTCGTTCTCAATATAATCTAGTAAGTTATGAAAACATAAAGCTTCACTCCAGACTTAATTGAAGGCATCAGGAGGCTCATATACTTCTCATTGAAAATAGATCTCTTAGGGAGAAGCTTCGAAAAACATGTCAGCAAACATGGGATAATACAAATAACTTACAGAGTTGAATTTTTCTTATTTTTGTCTACTGGAAGTATTTCTTACATGAGGACATGCGATAATTTGTGTTTGGGGGAATGTCAGGCCTTAGATTTTGACTAAATTTTGAACCTTTGTTATCCTTTTGACATTCATATGATCATCATGTATGAATAACTTTGATCCAAACCTTGTCCTAATTGATTTTTAAGGCCTAAAACATGTCTTTAAGTATTCTCTTGTTTTTAATTGGGTTTGAAGAGTTTTTAATGCAAAAATATCATTTATAATTAAAAATATGGATTCTTATACTAACATTGATTTTTTAGTACCAATGCAATAAGAAATGGGATGATCCTAGGTTGATGGATTCGTCGAAATATTCAAATATATGGTTGCTAAGAGTGGCCAACGCATACCCTATTTTGAGAAATGAACAATTACATTAATTAATTTCCTTATCTCATGACACTTTGTTTCATGAGATTAAGATAGTCAAAGAAATATGTTATTTTCTCCAACAAAAGCGCAGATTATTGAAATTACTTCAAGAAAAGATTTTATATTTCAATCCTTCTTTGAAAGCAATGCATATTATGTAATAAATTATATCCTTATCTTAGGACTTGTTGGTTATAGACAGAAGCTCGAATTCTAAGTGTATAAAAAGGCACAAGTTCTAATAAGAAGGGTGTGGGGGAATTATTAATAGATAGTGAAGAGAACAGAGCATGATCCATGTACGAATGTAATAGATTTTTTGTTGATGGAGTAAAATAGAAACGTAGTGATTCTTTTGGTTTATATATATATGATTGGTCATGATGATAATTTATTGGCATGGGTTGATTAGTAATATTAAAATTATCAACTCAACATGGATAGGAAGGGCCCTCCGTCCAGGATTACAGTGCATTGTAAGATATGGTAGAAGAATCCGATAGATTTATTTCATAAGTTTTGATGGATTTCTAGTAATTTTATTCCAGTTATGCTTATGGTTCTTAAGTTTTCATTTAATTACAACAGTTAAATAGTGGTTAATTTGTTAATGCAAAAAATTGCTCACCAAGCTCTGCATACTCTAAACCACATACATACATCATTTTCTTACCATATTTCCCTTATATTTTACCTTCACAACTATGGTTTACCCTCATTCTCTCCCAAAAAACCCAAAAAGGGCCTCAAAACCCAAAAGTGGATAAAAAACCCAAAAAGGACTAAAAACCCCAAAAAGGGCTTAAAACCCAAAATAGGGATTAAAAAACTAGATAGGGTTCTGAAACCCTAAAAGAGAGAAAAGGCCAAAAAACCTAAAAACATATTATAAAATTAGTGTGAAGGTACCTATCAACAGATTCTTATCCCTTTTTTCCATTATTCTATTTTGTGAGTACGGTGAGAAACCATTATTCTCCAGTATTCACATCCCAATTTTTCCATCATCACGTTGCCCTACCATTCCCACATAGAACATTGAGAGATTCTCCATACCCACCTTGAGACCTAGCCTGTGGAGAGGCGGACCAATTCTGAGACAGCCACGGTGGCCCATTTTTCAGAAAAAGAGGGTATAATTTTCATGCTTTTTCTTTTATTTAGTTTAGCCGTAGAATTTTATTCAATTTATTGTTACTAATATTGTTTGTTGTTTTAGTTTTTTTCCTTGAACTCTACCTTACTGTCCCATTGACATAAGGGTGGTTCTTTTGCATGTAGCACGGGAGAAAACCCTACTATAGTTTTGGCAACCATACTGGTCGATCCTCTTGGATCCCAGGTTTTGCAGGTGTTTATTTAGTTTTTATTTTCAGCCGTCGGTGATCTCTCCCCCATGTGGTCAATCTGAACCCTTACGGCACCAATTCCTTCCCCCCTCTGCCCATGTCATCCTATTTTTTTATTTTTTCCCTGGTCTTCCCAAGTCGCACCTTTCGGGCTTGAAGCCACAACCCAGCTACACAGTTTCACCTGTTAGGCGTGACCTAGGTCGCATTCTTTTCCCTGTAAAGTGAAAATTCCCTCATAGGGAAAAGTCACACCTGTTTTGTATTTTTTAGCGACCTAGTCTCGCTTTTTCTGTTTGTTTGAACGACCTAGTCACACTAAATCACATGTTAAGTGTGACCTGACTGTTTTCTAAGATGGTCACCTCTGTTTTCCTATTTTGTGTGACCCATATCATGGTTGTTCCACTAACATATGTGACTTCCAATTAACAGCCAGTCTCCCAACCTATTTCAGACCCTTGTTTGTCCTGCACTTTGTCCATGTTTTCTTTTCCCTTTCAGACCTACTTTGGTAAAACCCTTTGATTATTTCTTGCAGGATATCCATTTTTATTTATTTATTTAATATTTGAAAGTAAAATTTTCATACACAAGTGCACACATACTCACACCAATAATCAATCCCGCTTGGTTCATGGCCTCGAGCAAAACCTTAAAAGTAACCAAATTTACTTAATAACATTCAGCTTGGTACATAAGTCTCATCCACAAAAACTATGGGAAGTACTTTGGCTTTGACCTAAAACTCATTGTGAGGAGTACCACAGGAACCTTGAAGTAGATGGCCATTGAGAGGAACTGCCAAGAGAAAAGGGAAATGACCCCCACCGGATTGACTAGATACCCACCTGTGAGAAAAACCAAAGAGTTGTCATTTTTTTCCAAGTGGTTAGAATTTTTACCTGCATCGTGGAGTGAGGGGTATTGACCTAATACGCAATCCTTTAGACAACCTTGGTGGCCAAGTGACTCCCTTTGAACGAATAGGAAGATGGTTTAAATCGAGTTCCATATTCATTGCCTGTTACTACTACAACCATCATTGCTTCACCACACTATTCCCATCGAATTAGGGGGCACTCCCCTCAGTTTGGATCTTTGGACCATCACTGTCGAAACCCTCGTTGAAAACACTCCTCATCTTCAAAACAATACTCAACCTCTTATACCAATTTGTACTCCTACCACTCTGAACCTAATTTGTTCATTGCACCATCTAGCCCCATGGTTAGCAAAAATCCTAATCCCTTCTTTGGAGGGATAGTTTCCAATGGACCCACATCCCTTCCACCCATCATCACGGGTATCCCTACCAGTGGTACCACCACCACTGTGCATGGTGTTGTAGGTATGCTATCCACTAGTGGTGGCCCCGCACCAGCTACCATTATTCCTACCATATCGCCTTATATACCTGGGGGTAGTGGCCCTTCCACATCCATCCCAAACATCCCTACTATGGGAGGTCAACCAAATCCACCCCCAGGGGGGCATGGAACCCACATTCCTGTAATTATCAGCACCACCGCTAGTCTCCACCGAGCCAATACTAGTTCTATCCTACCTTTCATGGCTAGACTTAACCTACCAAATTTGGCAAGGTTAACAAATGACCCCATCATCACCAACCACATTAGCCTCCCATGCCAAACGAACTTCCTGCAGACATCCCAAATTTTGAGGGAAAGGCAAGGGAGGACCCCCAAAACCATATCATCAAACAACATTATCAATGACTCAGTGTCATGTCCCCTCAAAGTGGCCATTAAAGTGTTGACAATACTGGACTCCTAGGAGGGGCTCAATTTGACATTAATCATGCTCCCTAGGGAAATTTTGTAATAATTAATTAAGGCATGTATCTAAGTTTTATTTTCCATTTTAGTTATTATTTCTAATTAATAAGGTGTAAATAGGCTGCCTAGTCAGGTGGGGCGCATTGGGCAAGTCTACTAGCCAAGGAAGGAAAGAGGAAACACTATGACAAAAGCTATCATAGGAAACAAAGAGGAAAGTACCAAAAAGTAGGAAAAAAGAAGTCAAGGATAAAGCAAGAAATTTTTTCAAAGGAGGGCACAGTTGCCTCTTATGTAGTTCAGAAAAGCAGTCAGAGAAAAGAAAGAAAGTTTTCAAAGGAAAGAACAGTTTCCTGATGAGTCTGGAAAAGAAAAAAAGGTGTCATAACTCAAAAGAAGCAAATTTTGACTTAGAGAGGGCACAGTTTCTAATTATGAAGGAGGATTTGAACTTGGAAATAATTTCACATGGTCCTACTTGCTAAATTCCCCAAAGGAGGTGCCTATGTGGCTAGGGTTAGGGTTTTTTGAGGGTTGACTTGCTCTCACAGGTCACCTTGGATCCTAACTTGCTAAGAAGGTCACTCAACACTATATTAAAGTTGAATTCGACCCCATTGACTTATTTTGGATTATTTTACATTGTGTTTATGCTATGTGAGCATACTCTCTGAGTGTTGTGCCTTAGACCATTGGGTGATGATCCCCAAATCCCTCCTCCCTTCTCTTCCATCTCCCTTTCTATCTATTGCAGGTTTATGGAGCGCTAATGTCAGCCATTGAAGATTATTCCATAATTTATTACAGCCTCCATCAATTTCAGGTCGAGCTCTAGTGAATCCCATGCTTCACCTATGCTCACAGCCCCTTGCTAGTCAAGATTCGGGCCTCCTGCCCCTTAATTTTGGAAGCCTCTTGTAATGGTCAGTAAATAATGTTATTTATATTCTGTAGTGTCATTTTCTTATAAAAATTACATTTATCAATTCTATATATCTCATACCCTGAAGAATATCATCTCAGTTTCATTAAAAGATCCTATTTTATCAGTGTATGGGGGAATTGAGTGAATATGAGTGTTGTAATGAATATTTCATGATGGGTAAGGGATTGAAATAAATTTTCATGTTCATAGAACCCATATTTATCTCTTTTATAAATATCAGGTTTCACAAAATTGAATTTAATATGATTTAATAGTCTTTTTAAGACCCTAGCTAGATTACTAGTTTTTAATAACTAGTTTTACTGAAATTGATGCAAAATAGGATTTGTAAACTCAAACTGAGATATGTCAGTTCCTTTAGGTCATTAACAGGCCTACCTTCCCATATCAATCTCCAGAACCATTTTTGGTTTGGGTCGTACCACCCTTTTGCGTCCTCCTCTGCGCAGGGTTCTCCATGGCCAAAACTGCCAAAAATCCCAAATTCACCCAAAAATTCTAAGAACTTTATAGAACATATATAAACTATATAAATAATTTATTTATGTTATATTAATGCTTAAATAAACCTCTGAAAGTTCCCAGAATCCCCTGGTTGAAACAAACCGAACTACTCTTCTTAGTTTCACGGTTTGGCTGTCTAGAAGCGTGGTAGTAGGTTTCCGCGGTGCGGAATCTGAACCCTAAATGGCACCAGATATAAATGTGTTATGGGAGAGTAAATTCCATGTCTGATTTTCTTTGTTTGCTTCCCGCTGCTCACTCCTTTTGCCTGCAAAATTTCCCAAAATAAACCCCTTATTTGCCCAGTCCGAGAAGTCATTCTGTAAATTAATTCAAGTTCAGAAATTTTAATATAATTTACAGAATTGAAGAGTGTTTAGTTCTGTACACCAGACTTGGGACATCACACTCTGTCACATTGATATTTCTCCAATGCACAGTCACGGGTGCTGCGGCCAAATGGTACATTGAGTTGCCTCACGCCTCTTACCCCGATTTCTCCTCACTAGCCTTCATGTTCATTCAATACTTCTAGCTTCCCATCTGACATGATGAGGGAGTGGATATCATGTTTTCTTGTCATAAAACTACAACCACACACATCGCAGATCACATCCATGAGTGGAGACGTAGAAGTAGCTTATGTAAGATCGAATTGGATGATAGGATCTTCCTCAACTAGTTTTTGAAGAACTTGCTCCCACCCATAGCCAAGGAAGTTTCCTCTAAGCAACCCCAATCCGAGGAGGAATCCATCTTAAAGGCTCAATAATTCGATTTAATATACTCCCAGTTTGGGTTCCTGTACACCGTCATTACGGATGCTCCCCGTGTCGGCACAACCCACCATGATACACCGTGGACATCCCACAATGTCGATAGAGTTATCAGCTTCATCTCACAACACCCTCAATACTATGCGGCACCCCCTATGATGCCACCATACCCATGTAACACCCATAGTGTTGCGCAACAAAACTACATTCCCGATTACTCACGGATGATGGCTCATTCAAGAGCCACCCCCTCCTATGCACCTCCTACGCCAAATCAGCACGTCCATGAGATGAATTGGTCCACACAGTCGTATTTGAGCCCAATGGTCATATTTTCATCTACCCCACTCCTCCGGTCTATTACATGCCACCAGCTCAGCACAATCTGGCTCTAGCCCCATCCCCTACAGTTTCCATAGGACAGGTTTTCACTCAACCGAACCTTCCCAACCAACCTTCCCCCAACAACAAACAAGGGCATGGAAAGAAAAACTAAGGAAGAAATTGAGGTAACAATCATCCATAAGGAGGCGGCCAACAACTTAACCCCCCCACTAACAATGGTGTCAACCCACTGGCACAGAACCCCCAGCATCCTGACCAACTGGGAAAGAACCCATAGTTACATACCAATCATTCATATGCCCTATGAAACACCTATGGTTATTATACACATGTGTCCCCGCACATGGCCCACATCTGATAGTTTCTCCAGAATGAAGCCCAATAGGATTCCAATGCTGCAGCCCATGATCAGCCCAACCTAGCACCACCAAGCCCTTTACCCATGGTGCTCCAAAACCCACTATCACACCAAGGATTAGTTGCAACCCAACACTTGTCCCCACCTTTTCCCGCAGCCCCTGCCATGGCTCCACCTGCAGAGACGGGAGTCGATCACCTCATGACGGTGTCATCCTATGTCAACCCCCAGACTTAGCGTAACCAATATGGATCCACCAGGAAAACCATTGACCCATCAGCAGAATCCACCTCTAACACTTCCAGTATTCCCCTCCACTTACCTATACCCCCCACTGATGGGGTGGCCAAAGTCCCACGATTTCCTATATGACGTATCACCAACAATATGACTGATCGAGCTTCCCTAAACTATAGAATTGTTGATGACTTGGCCCAATCACCTACAACCATGTCCACTCTAGAAGTGCTCAAAACTTTCTCGACTCAGCGGAAAGCATTATTATTTGCATTAGGTGTTATTGATCCCTTTGATACCAGGTTTATCACAATTTATTTTGATCAAGGAGAACCCAAGAAGTCATCCACCATCGCCTTCCAAATTCTAGTATCCATTCAGAATTTGGTCATACATAGATGCATCATTGATGAAGGGGCATCCACCTATGTTATGTCGACCTTTTTCTATAAAAAAATTGGTTCCCCCACCCTTCAAACTTCCACAACAGCCCTCCGTGCCTACGATGGCTGCTCAACAAAGGCCTAAGGCATTCTTCTGAATGTTCCTATTTCATTAGCCAGTAAAATGGTTTTGATTGACATTGAGTTTATTAACTCCCAAATTGATTATAAACTCCTTCTCGGACGTAGCTACATGTATACCATGAGAGTTGTGGCATCCATCGTCTTTCAACTTCTAATGTTTCCTCATGATGGAAAGATCGTGATGGTTGACTAGTTGACTTATTACAATCTGTAGGGGCCAACCACACCAAAAAACATCATCCCTACCATTGATACTTCCATCAACATCGTGTCCATCCCTTCCTTATCTGCTGGGGGGTCGGGATTATTTTCCAACACTCCTATGGCGGACACCTTCCCATCTTTACCGCCTCTTCCCATACCAACTGACACAATAGATTTGTGTACTATCTCATCCAGTACCATCTCGACCACACCACAAAATCATTCTCAACCTCAACCACTATCACTAGGTAATTATTTGGATTCATTCCCGATCCACACGATTCCATTCCTATTCCCACCATCCGTCATCATGAGCAAGCCTATCATGGCTAATCTAAATTTACCTAATTTTACGTTAGGGATTCCTGTGTGGTACCTTGAACCACCTACCCCACCTCCGATGCCTCAGGTTGTGTTGACTCCCATCCAACTAATTGAGATGGATTCATGCCCTCCTGTGAGCCCACTGAACACACCTTCCATCCCCAAACTTTCCCCTCCTCTCCCAAAGAAGGCTAGGGGAAATGCCACCCAAGTAACAGTAGAGGCTCGTCCGGCTCCACCTTGCACTTTGTGTGATGTCCATGGTCATGCAACCTAGAACTGTCCAGAGATATCTATCCTTAGCACACACATAGATGCTATGGATACAGCCGATGGTACGCCATTAGTCATCCTCCCAGCTCCGCCAATAGTCAAGAACCAGTCTTTGAGGACCAACCATTTATGCATGATTTTCAGTTTGTATGAGCACTATTTGCACCATTTCCCAAACTTGTACAAGTATCGTTCAGTCCTTCATGACCTCCGGGAACACTCTCATGAGTTTGAAATCACCGTCATCAAGGAAATCCACCCTCCATATTCTTCTTCGAACACCACGACCACCATTTACACGATCTCTACTTCCAATAGTACTTTCCTGTCCTCGATCATGTAAGATCCACCTGATATATCTTGGCACCACTTTCCTAATGATGGAGACAGCTCTAAATCCACCACCGGTTTTACCCCATTTCACTTAGTTCATGGTGTGAAGTCAGTTATTCCCATTGAATTCCAGAATCCAACACCCTGCCTTGCCGACAAAATTCTACATGATACTTCACCATTAGAAAAAGCCCTACTTATTCTCAAACAGACCGATGAGGACCTATGTGCTTCTCTCCAAATGATCGAAGCAACCAAGACTCGGTCAAAGTCCCATTTTGACTCCCATGTCCAGCCTCACGCCTTAAGTGAGGGAGATCGTGTCCTTATCTATGATCAAGACAACAATAAGTTAGGGAAACAAAAGTTTGATTCCATGTGGTATGGACCATACATCGTCCATCGATGTCTTGGAAAGAGGGCATATATCCTTCCAAACTCCAATGACCACCTCTTGAAGAATCCCCGTAATGGGATCTACCTCAAGTGGTTCTATTCCTAAAGTCACCCAATATGAGTACTCATGTTTTTTTTTCTCATCAATTTTACCATGATTCAGTGACCCCCTCTAGCATTTGATCCATGTCTAGTCATAGTGAGTCCATTGCAGAACTCCATCGCATCATTTGCATGTGAGCGGGTGGATCTAACCCATCCACCCTGCCCCTACGCCGCCGGTATCCCACTAGACGGTGCGAGCCCACATCTGCATATGCAGACGTATGATGTAGCTATCACTATGCTAGCATACAATCAAGTCCCAAGACTTTCCCTAGAGGTTGAGGCCTCTCTATATCTCCCTAGTATTCCATGCCCATGTATGGATCATCCTCTACAAGGATAGGCAGCTTCCACCATTATGCAAAAAGCTTCAGGGTCGAGAAAGAAACTTCTAGACTACCTCCCTCCCTACTGATTCTTTGGGCCATTTCCTAGAGTCACATTGATTTTCACACCACGATGCGAATCACACCTTGTACATTGAGCTAGCTCTGTACCCATAGGCCTCCATTTGGTCTAGTTTTTCCCCGTGCACCAATTCACTAGGGGCAACATCACTAGCTTCTAGTAAGGGTCATCCGAAGTCCATTTGGGACATGGTTTGCACCACTGGGTTCAGTTTTCTATCCTCTATATTTTGACAAGACCCTTGTCCTGCGCTCTCACTATGATTTTCTATTCCATTTCCCAAAATCCACCTCTATTTGCTTGCCATCACATGAATTTCCCCTTGTCCATATTGGCATATTCATGAGCCATTCGCTCCATCCATACCACACAGTTGACCATCTTTGACTGCCATTCATTGTCCCACAAGGGGGCCCCATTAGTGTTTTGCATTTAGGCCCATCAGCCATATTCACAACATAACATCTTCCCATATATCTAACACTTCCCCCTTGTTTTATTAACCATTATAGAGTTTCTGTTAAGCTCTTTTCTTACTCTTAGAAGAATGAAAAGATTGTTGAGCACGCTTGATTCCTTTCACGCTCATTAAAGTATTTGAAAGGGCATCTATGTCGCCTCATTTCTCTCCATTTTTAGATTATGTAGACTAACATAAGAAAATGACCACCTTGGTGCACTCAGTCCAGGATGTTTCCCTTTGCATCCTTTTATGCTTTATCGGGAATTGGGACCAAAATTTATGAAAAATCTCATCATGGGTTGTCTTTAATATCTTTTCCACCCTTCTCATCAAGAAAATATTGTCGAGCAAAATTAGTTTCGTTCATGCTCGTAAAAGTATTTGAACGATTGTCCAATCAGTATAGGTTTAACGTTTTTTGGCTTGATTGGACTACCAACGGTAAAGAAGTCCTCCTTCCCCAAAGGTTGGGAGAGATCTCCTATGCACACTTTTATCCTTTTTTGGACTCAGGAGACTACATACAAAAAAGAAACCACACTGGAGTCTTCTTCCTGTTTTCAGACTCTCAAAAAATGAAAACACTGTCGAGCATTTACTTTCTTGGGATCGCTAAAAATCCATGAGATCGTGTCACAATGATGTCTTTCGACACCACCCCATATATCACAGTTTGGCAGCTTTCTCCCTTTTTGGGTCACCTTTGTTCAGAGTATTCTGTGATGAGTTTTCCCTGGATATCATTAAGTCCAATCACCTCCCTCAGTATCTCCCATCTGCAGTTATCTTCCTGGTATTACAACTATGATCCCTCTCCCATGAGTCGGTTTCATTTGCTTCTACATCATCCCTATCATCTTTACTCTGAACAAAGGAAGTTTGATTCCCCCATGCTCCCTTGCCCCAATTCCCCCATTCATTGTGTCAATCCCCATATTGTTCCACATCTTTGGCTATCCCCCCCATGCTTCTTGTGAAGGAAACACTATTGCCTTAGTTAGTTACAGGTCTCCCTCGTTTGACATCAACACATATATTCCAGAGGATAGACCCAGAGGTCCCTGTATCATGTTTTCATTCACCTTATTGATGAGTTCCTTGGACCACTTGAGAGGAGTCATTAGTGCCTCTCAAGATGGTTGTGTTTCACGTGCTCAACTTCAGCTACATCATCACACCATTGAGATTCATACATGATATTGGTCTGTGCATTATTTGATTGAAGACCCCGGTTGTCACTTGACTCTAGCACATTGGTGAGTCTAGTTTGGAACCCATACATGTTCATGTCCCTTGGGATTGTCGGGTTGCATTGGAAACAATGTTCAAAATCCCCCAGTACATTACTTCCATGTATCTCCAGTATTGACGCAACATATTATGCAACAGAGATTCTGACTCTCCGTCGTGGAATCTCTCCAATTACGTACACTTCCAGATTCAACAGAGCATTGGTTGTGAAGATATTGCATTCCATGAGAATTCCATAGTTCCTATGTATCAGTTCTTCAGATCAGCATTGTATGCAGCCTCTCATTGAGGCCACCATATGTAACATCATTTGTATCTATATTGATCGACTCTAATATTTTTTATCCTAGATCCCACTTTTTATTCTTTTGACATTGTTACGAACATGGGTATGTCCACCTCATCCATATACATGTCACATTTTATATGTATCTCACCCATTGTTGGGAACCAAAATTAATACAAAAACCAAAAGCCACTGTGGTTCATACGAGGAAGCATTGCTTCTTCACAGGTCTCTCCAGTCTCTCCACTATCCCCATGATCCTATGATGTCCATCAGCCATACGTTGAGCTCCTACCCTCACACATTAGGGGGCAATCTATTAATGCAAAAAATTGCTCACCAAGCTCTCATGGTCTAAACCACATACATACATAATTTTCCTACCATATTTCCCTTATTTTTTACCTTCACAACTATGGTTTACGCTCATTCTCTCCCAAAAAACCCCAAAAACCCCAAAAAGGGCCTAAAACCCAAAAAAGGGCTAAAAAAACCAAAAAGGGCTAAAAACCCAAAAAAAGGGCTAAAAACCCCAAAAAGGGCTTAAAACCCTAAATAGGATTCCAGAACCCTAAAAGAGAGAAAAGGCCAAAAAAACTAAAAACATATCATAAAAGTAGTGTGAAGGTCCCTATCACAAGATTCTTATCCCTTTTTTCCTTTATTCAATTTTGTGAGTACGGTGAGAAACCATTATTCTCCAGTATTCACATCCCAATTTTGACATCATCTCGTTTCCCTACCATTCCCACATAGTACGTTGAGAGATTCTTCGTACCCACCTAGAGACCCATCCTGTGGAGAAGCGGACCAATTCCGAGACGGCCACGGTGGCCCATTTTTTAGAAAAAGAGGGTACAATTTTCATGCTTTTGCTTTTATATAGTTTAGTCGTAGAAGTTTATTCGATTTATTGTTACTAGTATTGTTTGTTGTTATATTTGTTTTCCATGAACTCTACCTTACTATCCCATTGATGTAAGGCTGGTGTTTTTGCATGTAGCAGGGGTGAAAACCCCACTACATAATTCATAATTGGCAACTTGAGTGGTTTTAATTTCTTGAATCTAGTTTTAATTTCATAGCAGAGAGAGTTATGTGTTGTTTTCGATTCATTTGGATGAAGTGATGAATATTTGAGATTATGAAGATTGTTTATTGGCCTGTCACCATTTCCATTTAAATAGCTATTTGACAGTCAAGATTGGCTTTAAGAAAGAATTAGTTTAATAACAGGGTAGAATTTTAAGTTATCTTATGGAATCCAAAACA
The DNA here is from genome assembly GCA_001517045.1 of Pseudotsuga menziesii. Taxonomy (NCBI): domain Eukaryota; kingdom Viridiplantae; phylum Streptophyta; class Pinopsida; order Pinales; family Pinaceae; genus Pseudotsuga; species Pseudotsuga menziesii. The sequence continues at coordinate 284,558 of LPNX010736883.1, forward strand.
ACAGGTTCTAGATTGAGTTGAAAACTAGGTATTTTCTATACAACATGTTTATGTTAGCCCAAATATAGACATGATAAAATAATGGCTAAGAAGGGAAAGTGGTGGATTTATTTCTGCAAGTTTGAATTAGTGGATGGAATACAAGATTAAAGTAATGGTAGTGAAATCTTGTTTCAATTAAATTCTTTCACGTGGAATGATGAGAAATTCATTATAATTATAACAAGATAAGCATTTCCTTAACTAGGCAGTGTGAATACTGGAAACTTTTTTCAACAAGATAGTATTTTTCCACTCATGTACAAACTATATTGGTGCCTCTAAGCTTACCTTTACGGGTTTACAACTAAGTGTTGAATACATGGTATATATTTGACACAACAATGAACAAAGGTTCAAACATAATATACTTAAGAACTCGATGTTCTAATTTCATATGATGGCCTATGGGATTCCAAAATGTACTCATACATTCTCAAAGAAGAGTCTAGTGGTGGCCTCAACTATAACAATATTCTGGTAGGCTTCTAGAATGGCCATCTTATATAATAGATCAACAAAGATGCATACATAATAGGTTCTATGCTTGGTTGAAGTAATACCTAACCTGTATTCCATCAAGATTGATTCCCAAGACCTGTCGGGATTCACTAGAGGTGTGTACAATCCTTCATTTTTTAATGGTTGAATTGGTGATGGAGTAGTTAGTGAAATATTTAAGATACTTAATGACATCATGGTGGAGATTTAGCTAATAGAAATACCTATGCATTACTACTACTATCTTCTCCATGCCAAAGTGTTCTACCATTCAACTGTAGTGGGATTCCCAAATACAGTTGCAATGCCTACTCACTTACTTTGAGGAACATAGAGATGATCCAAATGGCATAACAGTCCATCTTGGAGATGAAAGTTGGGAACCTCCTTTCCTACTCCCAAAATCTATAATAGAATTGGAACCACCCAAAGGCCTCATTCCCATAAGAGTCGAGCACCGTGTTTAGTGCTCCAATTGGAGATCAATTGAGGTAGTCAGTGATGCAGTTGATGCTCCCTTTCTTATATTTAATGTTGAGGTGAAATTTATGCAAGTATGTGGACCATTTTTATGGTTCCCATTCTGTAATTTTCCTAGTGTTTACATGAACTATAGAGAATTATGATCTATATGGATGGATATGTTATACCAAAATCCTGTCACCATCATGTGATAAGACTTTTGACATACCTACTTGCCCTGAATCCCAGCTATTGGAGTGGAAACTCATGTTAATTGTCAATATTCCATAAAACTTCCCAGCACCATGCTTGCCCCTTTGTCTAGGAGCGGTACCTTGTTTGCACCGCCTATCCCTTATTGTCCACAAGCGGTGCCACCGCTCATGGCCCTTAGTCCATAAGCGTTTTTTACCAGAACCTCTCTGTCATTGAAGGAGAAATGTGGTACCCTAGGTAAAAAGGTAAAAAGAGAAGTTTCTCGAGGCTTCTAGATGATAAGCCTCGTGTCCTCGCTTATCCCTATCATTGTGGATCAATTGAGCTCGAGATCCCTCATCCTATGATCTTAGAGGCCACCTCATCCACTAATATCTCAACCATCCCTATCCATTGAGCCTTATAAATACAAGCTCATATCCATGGTTGAGGGGAGAACTCTTAAGGTATTGTTATGCTATTGGATTGATCACTTGGCCCAAGACAATTGGAGAGCATAGAGAGCTAGAGTTGAAGCTTATGGGGATGAGAATGCTTAGTTTCATGGAGATGCATGTCAACGCTAAGGCTTGGTTGTAAACTTCTTCATATTTCTATATCAATGCAAGTTTATTGTTGTCCCACATATATTGTTGTTGTTTGATTTCACATATATGTTGTTAGATTCCTTAGTCACTAACATGGATTAGTAGATTATATTCTGGCAGTTTTTATGTGTTTGCATGTTTAAGCTTATTGCAGGTACACAGGGTTACTATCGAAGAATCACATTCCAGGTATCTACGGCGTCCAGGGAGAGTCTTCAACCTCTCTCCTTCATTTGTTCTAGATCTGAACCATTCAGACCAGTGGAACACCTTACTGTTCGTAGAAGGTGAAATATTCCAGCTAACAAATCTGGCGACTCCATTGGGGAATAGATATATGCATCAGTTATTCTAATCTTCCTCAATTCTGCAATTCTTGTCCGAATCGAGGCTCCTTCTCCAACTCTTTTCAATCAGATCTACTTTCTAACTTAATCTATTTGGGTTTGAAACTTCCAGATCTGTTCAAATCTGATTCATTTCAACCTTTTATGCTCTATTTCCATACTCAATCTAGCAGTTTTCACCTTAACCTAGTCTTTTTCTGACTTGATTTATCGTTCTCTTTGTGTTTTGGTATTCTACAGGGAACCATGCCTATGCAATGTAAAAGGAGCAGTGCCACCTCCTGAACAGAGTAGGAAGTACGTGGTGCCACCGCCTGTATCTAGTTAACGAGAAGCGATGCTAGGATAGAGCCGCCCTGTCAACACCAGAGAAGCGCGGTGCCAGGTAGGAATCATTCCAAGACCCTTTTTTCTCATTTTTTTTGGTATAAATTTGAGTTGTGTTACTTTCAGTTCTGCACTATCAGACTTGTGTGACAGAATCTGATGCTTGCGGCTTGAAATATTATGGTTTAAGATTGGTTTGATTCAGAAATTCAAGAGCTAGATTAGGCTTTTTTATTGTTCATCCGCTTCTATGCTTGTTAGTTGTGTTTGCGAAAGGATTTCTTGTTTTTTGAAAAGCTTAGGGTGTTAGTAAGATCTCTTTTTGTTTCTGTTATATAGACTAAAAGAAGAACACTAGATTAGCTTCTAGGTTTCATTTCTTGTTTGCATAGTAAACTTCTTTTTTCTTCCTTTAAAAAAGAAAATGTTTGACTGAGACTAGGTTATCATCATTGAGCGTTGGACATTGGTTATCTGATTGGATTCTCAAGCTTTCAAGCTATTTATGTTCTTTCATCTCTCATGCATTTAGAACTATCTCGATCAAAATAAAAAATATGGTAGTTTTAAGTTATATTTGCTTATGTTTTGAGAAAATTGAAAAAAAAATAGAGTGCATTTGCATATAGTGTGCTTCTTGTTTTTCTTTTAGGAAAAGAGATTCTTCCACTTCTCATTGCTTTCAAAAAAGAGAAATTAGTTTGGAAAACCATTGCTTGTCTTTGATTTTATGTTCATGACTGTTGTTTGGAAATATTTTTGGTTTTGAAACAAAAAGAAAATACTCTCTTTCCCTCCCGTAAGTAGGCATACTAAACGGTAAAGTGAAATATTTTGCATAAGCATATTGCATGGTTTTAATTTTCTGTTAAAACATCATGCATTCACCTAACCGTCCACTTTAAAATTAATGGTAGTTATAGGTTAAAATTTACATAGAAATTGGAGTGATAGGTTAGAGACGTGTTTGGGCATCGTTAAGCATAGGAGTTGTCGTTATTTGTCTGCATTACATCCCGGGACTCACGCGGTTCTTCCACATACCGTCGGTATATCGAACAGCCTTTCATGCACCCTTGAGGTATATAGAAAGGTACTTCATGTACTCGATTGTATATCAAAATGCCCCTTGTGTACGGTTATGCATTAGACAGCACTACTACCGATTCGAGCTCCCATGTACCTTGAGTATATCGGGATACCCCACTAGGATACCCTATCTATCTGAGAAAATCCCTTTAGTTGTCTTGCTTGGAGCCATACACCGAAAACAACATTTGAGGATATTACTATGCACGTACCCTTGAGGTATATTGCAAGTGGCACCTTCTTGACAATCCTGGTGAGAGACTTAACTTTTGAACTCCTCCTATCATTCTAAGTGTGCTTGTTTTGACCTATAGCCTGTGTAGGGAAATGTTTTGGTGTGTTTTCTAGATTTTTAGACCCTAGGTTAGATAGGAAATATACAAACTAGCTGAGTGAAGATAGTCCAGAAGAATACGGGGCTTGCCACCCAATTTTACTCTTGGTTCAAGAGAAAATCCAATGGAAGCTATCGACCAAGGAGCTGCTACCAACTCTCAAGTGGGAGATAATGTGGTTGCAGAAAGTGGAGTACCATATTCTTCACACTCACCTCCCTTGGTCCAATAGCCTTCCCGAGGAAATACCTCGTTCCATTCTCCCACGGAAGGTCATGTTGATGATACAACCCATCCGAATTTTGTTCCCAATGGTCCATTTTGGGATACCTCTATAGGACAGGCCATTGTCTCATTTGGCACCCATTTAAACTCTTCTGAAGATGAAGAAGAATGTACACAATACCATGGTGTCATTCTCCATGCATAGGAGATTTATAAGCAAATAGATGAAATATTAGGCCCAACACCATCACGCTCCACATTTGTTCTTGTGAGATATCGTTCACTTGTCGATTCTATGAGACCCATTGAACCGATTATAGATCATGCAGTAACACCACAGAACCCAGGTCAAATTACCACCCCTATAACCTCTCATGTTATGTCTATTCCTAATCCTCCCAGGTCTTCTGCACTTGGGGCCCAACCTTCAATTCCCGTTTCATTAATACCTTCTAGTGCCGGGGGGAAACCCCTGGCATGACCTACGTTATCTGGCATCAAAATTGTACCTAGTCAAGGGCAGACCTCTAACATAGAACCATCTATATTTTATGTCCTTCCCACCCATACTACTATGATAAATCCCCCATCTAGTTCAGGTTAGCCCTTGGGGGCACAACCTATAACCGTTCAATCTTCTGGAGGTTATGGTTATCAAATACCTGTAGGTAATCATCCACCCAATCCTATAGGAATGCCTTATGTTGGAATTCCATACCCTAGTAACACGTTTACGCCATGGGGGAAACCCAACTGGTCTTACATGACAGCTATGGGGGGGATACCTATACATATTGCGGGAGGTGCTGGAGGACCGCCTTATGGAGGTCCTCCCCCTAGGGGGCCTAATGGTCCCGGAGGATCTGGCAACTTTCCTCCTTTTGTTCCTAGTGGTCATAGTGGTCCTGGGGGGCCTAGTGGCTTTCCTCCTTATGGATCTAGAGGGTCTGGTGGCCCTCCACCTAGTGGTTCCAGAGGCTCTAGAGGTTTACCACCTAGGGGCTCTAGAGGGTCTGGTGGTCTGCCTCTTGGTGGTCCCGGTGGCCCTGGTGGTCGTCCTCTGGGAATCCCTAGTGGTCCTAGCAGTCTTAATCCTGGAAATCAACCCCCTGCAGGCGGATTTTCCATTAGTTCTTCATCATAGCAACCTATTTTTCAATCAACCTATAGTCCTACTGGTAATTATATGCCATATCAATATTACCAGTATGTGCAACCCAACTGACAGTTAACTTTCCTAGCAACTTTGGACTTACCTGACTTGTCCAAGTTGATTAATGACCCCATTCAACACAATCCCTCATGGCCTCCCATTCCAGTAAAGTTACCATAGGATATCCCGAAATTCAATGGGAAGCAAGGAGATGATTCGAAGAACCATGTTATGACATTCCATTTGCGGTGTTCTTCAAACTCCCTCATGGATGAATCCATTTGGTTACGACTCTTTCAGTGAACTTTGACCGGTACTGCTGCGAAGTGGTACATTGAACTCCCACAACATTCGTTTGTGGATTTTGGCTCGTTGGAAACCGCGTTTCTTACACACTTTCAGCTCCCTATTCGTTATGAAACGGGCATTGATGTTTTAACCTCTCTGTGACAAAACACATCCACCCACATTTCCAATCATATTCATGAGTGGAGAAGGCAGAGAAGGCTTATTAAGGCCCCTATTCCGGATCAGTTACTAGCTGATTGGTTTACCAAATCCTTGTTGCCTCCTATTGCCCGAGATGTGGCTATGGGTGGTGCCGTTACCGAAGAGTAGGCTATCAGTTGGGCTCAGTACCTAGACTTGTTCTATTCCCAGTTTGGAACTCTTTATGACCTGATTCCTCAAGCTCCTCGCCCCATCACCGATCCCGCCAAGCCACCAACAAAAGTACCTATTGATGGGATTGTTGGTTCAATCCAGTCCCTGTCAGCAGTGAAACTTGCCAAGCAACCCCAAACTGCCACCCCTACTCCTTCGAATCCTAAGGTTTCACCGAGGTCAACTCTATTCAAAGTACTCAAACCTCGGCTAATAATAAAAAGAAAGGTAAAAATAGAAATAAAAAACCTGGAAACCAACAGGAGACTCCAAGACCAACCAACAGTGATAACAATAAAGGGAAAAGGAAGGAAAAATATCCCTGTCTGCTATGCGGTGGTGACCATTTTTCAAAGGAGTGTCCTTGTCGAGATGAAATATCCTAGTTTCTAAAGTCCAATCCCGTACCTACAGTACTTACGAATCCTTTTCCCTCCCAACAACAACTGATAGACCACATGTCTAATTAGGGTAACTCTAGTTCGTCAGAGGAAATTCGTATGATGTTGTCAGATACCATCAATCTGCAAACTCGAAGTCATAATTATGACAAACCCGCAGATAAGAAAGAAGATCATTCTTCTTTAGGGAAAGCTCCCTCTACTAGTTCTTCGGAATCCTCGTCTACTGTCCCCTTATCTATCGAGAAGCCTACTCTCGACATGATTTTTCGCCCACCTAAGAGTACTCTTCGGAAGGCTATATTTAATCCCAATGCACGAGCTGCTCAATTTTATAATGTGGTTGAAGATCTCACTCAGGCACCTTATGCGATGTCTACCCTAGAGGTACTCCAAAGTTGCCCTACACAGTGCAAAAACTTGTTGACAACACTAGGAGATTTAGACCCGGATAATACTAACTTGATTCATTTCAATGTTGAGAACTATAAGCCTATATTACAGCATAAACTTTCTTTTCATATCATTACGAAAGTAGTGGGAAAGAAATTTTTTTGAACAGTACTAGATTAAGGAGCTTCGACCTTGATTTTTTCTCTGACTTGTTGGAAGGCTCTCGACTCTCCCGAGCTTGTAACATCACCTACGAATCTTAAGGCCTTTGACGGATGGGGTTTCCAACCCCATTGCCTCATATCAGCCCTAGAGGTCGAGATGGGGGGAAAAACCATTTCCATTCAAGTAGAAGTGGTAGATGCCCCTTTAGATTACGACCTCCTTCTAGGAAGAAATTGGTTCTATGCCATAATTGTTGTTGCCTCAACAATATTCCGAACAGTCCAATTTATGGATCTAGGGAGAATTGTTACTATTGACCAGCTTGATTTCTGTATGTTGGATGTTACTACCTCCACGGCTAATAACATCCCCATGTTATCCCAGTTCCCTCCTCCTTACCAGTCGATTGGGGTAGGCATGTTGAAGGATTCATCCTTTATGGGGATTTTTCCATCCACTCCTCCTAGCACGGATACCGCGACAATCCATATGATCACCTCATTTGATTATGAGCCTAAGGGTAAACATGTTGTTGATTCCACCTCGTTGAGTCTACAAGAAGATATGTATGACACCATTCAAACCTTTTTCGATGATCACACTGATGACCCTCATCTAGTGGCTTCGGATCCTTACCATTTACTGTGATGGTTAGAACCTTCTCTTCCCGTTCTAGATTATCTCTCTAAGACTTTTCCTTTCAATGATTCCATTATGGAGATCATGAATACGGATGAACCCATTTGGGAGGATCACCATCATAGATCCATGTTCCTCCCCAACACCAGTTCGGTTAGCCATGATTTTGCATCCTTGTTTCCTACCGATATTATCAACGTACCCCAAAATCCTATATTGTTGCAACATACAGATAATGAAGGAAACCTTTGCAACATTACTCAGATGAACTTGATTGACATATTATCCAAGCTTGATACTATCGAGCATGTTCATGTTGGGCAGAACTGCTCGGCAGATGAATCTGAAGCATATAAGGCACTTTTTAAGGAATTCCGTGATATTTTTGCCTGGTCCTATGAAGAGATGTCGGGAATTGACCCATCCATCATGGTCCATGAGATTAAAACCTATCCCATGGCTAAACCTGTCAGGAAAAAACTAAGGCAAGTCCATCCTCGGAAGGCTACAGCTATTAAAGCTGAAATTGAGAAACTCCTCAAAGTTGGGTTTATTTATCCTGTACCCCTGATGGAATGGGTATCGAATGTTGTCCGTGTCAATAAAAAGCAGGGAAGCATTAGAGTCTGCATCAATTTTAGGGATTTGAATAAAGCTTTCCCCAAGTACAACTTTCCTACTCTGCACATCGATCAGATTATCAACGACTGTGCTGGAAGTGTCATCTTTTCATTCATGGATGGCTTCTTTGGATATAATCAGATTGAGATATTACCTGCCGATCAGCATAAGAAAGCATTCATTTTCCCATGGGGAACCTTTTCATATAAAAAGTTACCTTTTGGCTTGAAAAATGATGGATCCACTTTCCAGCGCGCGATGTCCTATGCGTTTCACAATATTAAACATATTGTTGAACCGTACCTTGATGAACTCCTTGCTCATTCACAGGGATGGGAGGACTATCCTGGTCATCTTAGAGACATATTCCTGAGATGTCGTCATTATAATATACGGCTCAATCTGCATAAATGTGTTTTTTTCATTGAAACGGTACGTCTGCTAGGATTTGTGGTATCCAAAGATGGCATCTGGATCAATCCTTTGAAGATTGCCGCTATTTTAGATCTACCAGCCCCAACTAATCTACTTGAACTCCAAATTTTGCAAGGGAAGGCAAAATTTCTCCGTCGTTTCGTGTGCAATTTCGCAAAGAAAACGCACGGTTATATGTGTCTCCTCAAGAAGAACACTCCATTCTTCTGGGATGACCAGGCCCAACGTGCCTTTGATAATCTTACTCTGACTCATTCACCCGTGATACACCCCCAAGATTATTCAAAAGAATTTCTCTTGTATATTACTGCCTCCGCTACTACCATCACCATGGTTTTGGTGCAGGAAAATCTCCACAGTCAGGAGCACGTGATTTATTATGCCAATAATAATCTCATGGATTCCAAAACTCGCTATTCACATGTGAAAAAGTTAGCATTGGCCACGATCATTGTTGTACAAAATTTTCGTCACTACATTCTACTCTGCACTACCACCATATTGGCAGACCAGAGCCTGATGTATTACATCCTGACTCGTCAGGTACTCAGGGGCAAGTACTCCCGTTGGATATTTATACTTCAGGAGTTTGATCTAGAATTTGCCAAGGCCACATCAAAGAAATCCTTGGTCTTTGCCGAGATTATGTGTGATCTTCCCTATGCTCTGATGGAATCTAAGCCCAGTGATTCATTTCCAGATGAATTCATGTTCCTGATTAGCAGTACTGATTCTTGGTATGGAGATTTGATTTTTTGTCTCCAAACACAATGATTTCAGTCGCATTTATCTTGCGATGATCGCTACCTGTTATAGCGGATTTCACCACACTAGGTGAATCACACATTGTATGGCCTTCCCCTGTCCCGCTGCAGACTCATTAGCCCCTATGGACCACTTTTTGTCTTTTGATGTATCCTTGACCATCCCTTAAAACTATATAAAAGATGATATACACAGATTTTTCCCTGATAACCGCGTACATATGCGGGTTTGACTCCTATAACCACGTACATCGGGATTGGTGCATAAATCCAAATCCTTTTGGAGTTTTCCTTGACTTGGATCTGACTCATTTGACTCCTAGCCTTCCATATGCCTTGAGATCGCTCGGATTCGACCCTTCATTATCCCTTGTGAAGCTATATAACGAACCCCTTGGTACATTGAAGGGGGGGAGAGATAAGAGAGAATTGAGAGTAACGAAACTATAGTCCATTGTTTCCAGAACTTATGCTTGAGTCTGCATCCCTTTGTCCCTTGGAGCATTATTGTGTTCTTCCCAAGCTTGCCTTTTGCTAGTGAGATTGATATTTGAGTGATGGAGGATTGAGGTGGTGGAGGCCCAAGTGGGGGATTCAGTTTCTCCGGTTCGCAGGCATGCCGTCGAAGGTTGTCACTTGTAATCTCTAATTCATATTAATATAAATATATTTTCCGGTCCAGTAATGTGTATTTGAATGAATATTGTATCCATTGGAATATGTCAAATGCTTATACATTATTGATTATATATGCTAGAATAGATCTAACACCATGAAATATAGTATGCTTGTATTGTTTACTTGTTGTTGAGGACGTGCTATAACAATTCAAGCTGAAGATTGGAAAGCTCAACGGGGATCTACTTCAACCGTCCGGAATAAGGTACGAGGTTCGATCCTTTAGTGTTAGATATTTTATTTCTATTGCATATCGGGAAAGATTGATTTCTTGAGTCTAGCTGTCTGTTGTGGTACCCCAAGCCATAGGAATTTCTCTCCGTAACAGAATTGGTGACTCCGCTGGGGAAGTTCCTTGTTTTTCTTTGGGGTTGGGGGCACAATGGGCTTAATATTATTGATTTGCTCTCTGTTTCTCTCTGTTTCTGTGTCACATTTTATAGTATGTTTGTCCATTGACACTCCCCTTTCTTGGTTTGGCCTTGACCTGCTTTTTACCACTTCCTTCTCTATATACGCGGGTTTTTGGCCAACAGTCGCATACATACGCGGGTTTTTGGCCAAAAGTTGCGTACATACGCAGCTGTTCTTTATACAGTCGCGTACATCCTCCCTTTTGGTGAGTCTGATGTTGTGGGAAGTTGTTGGGTGGGTTGTGAGTGTGGTTGGGTCTTCCTTGGGTCTGAAGTTGTCTGTTGGATGCTTCTTTTGTGACCAGAGACCATTCGTGCCTATCATAGGTATAACATATATACTGGCATATAGGTTAGGTTCACCATCGTTTGCATTTTGCATGACCTTATGACCATGTCACTATATCCTTAGGTATGAACCCACTCTATTATGTCACGGAACCTTCTTGCTGCTATAGAAGTGGCATGATATGAGTGGTAGAGCCTCACCTTACATGGGTACCCTAGTTAGCGCCTTATTTGCATTTGGTGCCCATGCCGATGTTTCCCCCTTTAGGGTGTGGGAGTCTATTGTATAGTATTTCCATGACATTTAGCAAGAGCCTCATACTCCTCTTGATATTATGCTGGCCTTGACCCCCCGGACTCCCTTGTATCAAGTTGTGGATGCATTATCATGAGCTTTGCCTGTCTTATTGAGCTTTATGCCGGCTCCCCTGACATTGCGTTTCAGCCATATAGCTCGAGCTTGTCTCATGTCTAGCCATGCAGAGCCTTTATTTATATCCTTCACAGCTTGATTCCCTTTTTACCGGGAGGGGATTTTCCCCGGAGTGTCGATATCCTACACATGTATCCTTGCATTGAGCATAGGTATGTTCCACTGCTTGGAACTAGTTTGTTTTCCTTCATGACACTCGTCTCCTCCTAGTTTGTAACTATAAAGATAGTTTATTCTTTCTTCAAGCTTTTCAAATAACTGAAAAGACCAAAAAAATAAAAATACCAAAAATCCAGACAAGAAAAGATATTATCTTTGGCAGCTGTCGAGTCGTGTCGCCTTCGAACAGAGCACTGTATATCACATCCATGGGTTGGGTTATAGTTTGACTTTAGGAGCTATACTCATTTATCTGAGTTTATCTCCACCAACTGGTTATGCTTCCAGTCCCTATGGAGCCTCTATTGATGCCTCCTGCGTCATAGAGATGTCCCAGTTTGTATATCGAGTCTATGCTGCCTTCATTCAGTCACCATACGTCGTTATGCTCTTGTTCGAAGGAAGTTGAAACCTGAGTCGGCCATTCCTCAGTTATCTTGACTTTGCATGTCGGCCATTCCCGATATAGTTATTGGTTCATGCACATTATGATCGAGTCCTTCCACATTATACAGCCTTGCTGAGTACCTTGTGTTGGATGATGGGGGATGCCCTAATGCCCTCCTTCCAGCAGATTTCATCCCATCGACTTCAGATCATTTATTCTGGGATTGGATTCTAGAGTCATTTTGAGTGCCTTGAGACTTGCAGTCATCATTGGCAGGTTCTCTCGCCATCGACAGTTTTTGGGAATACATCAATGTCCCCTGATCGATGGATTCTCTCAAGTGTTCGACCTCAACACATTTATTCACACTTGTTAGTTTGCACTGTAGTACCATGATTCCCATTTTCATTATTGGTGGGTGATCTCGCGTCTGTTAACCGTATACATCAATGACCGGTAATCAGACGATGGACTACTATGTTCAACCTTGACACCTCTATTCGCATAGTAGGACATGTACTCATAGCGGTGTGTGTAGAAGACCTTCCAGATTGGTGGCATCCACTATATGCTACCTCCTTGATCGTGCCTGTTTTCATGAGATTTCAGCTCTCGTGACTTGTTCCAGTATGTGTCAGACATTTCCAGCCACTATGGAGATCTTGATCTATTATATATCTTCAGCCTTTGTGGAGATCATGGTCCTTTGTATATCTTCATCATGGAGATTCTGATCTATGTATATTGTACGTGGCGATGACCACATATGTGTTATCATGTTTCATGCCTATTCATGGCCATTGTACTCTTATGTATCCGGGACTGCTATATGTATTTGCAGTTATATGCAGAGTTGTATTATTGTACTATGCTGATTGGGTGGCTGGTCTTCCATTTGGGTACCTTCATCACTCCACTTCTGGGATGGACTTATAATGTATTTCGGCCATCGTATAACCCCTCTGATCTCATACATTAGGGGGCATCTGTTATAGCGGATTTCACCACACTAGGTCAATCACACATTGTATGGCCTTCCCCTGTCCCACTGCAGACTCATTAGCCCCTATGGACCACTTTTTGTCTTTTGATGTATCCTTGACCATCCCTTAAAATTATATAAACGATGATATACGCGGATTTTTCCCCGATAACCGTGTACATACGCGGGTTTGACTCCTATAACCGCGTACATCGGGATGTGTGCATAAATCCAAATCCTTTTGGAGTTTTCCTTGACTTGGATCTGACTCATTCGACTCCTAGCCTTCCATATGCCTTGAGATCGCTCGGATTCGACCCTTCATTATCCCTTGTGAAGCTATATAAGGAACCCCTTGGTACATTGAAGGGTGGGAGAGATAAGAGAGAATTGAGAGTAACGAAACTATAGTCCATTGTTGCCAGAACTTATGCTTGAGTCTGCATCCCTTTGTCCCTTGGAGCACTGTTGTGTTCTTCCCAAGCTTTCCTTTTGCTAGTGAGCTTTCTATCTGAGTGATGGAGGATTGAGGTGGTGGAGGCCCAAGTGGGGGATTCAGTTTCTCCGGTTCACAAACGTGCCATCAGAGGTTGTCACTTGTAATCTCTGATTCATATTAATAGAAATATCTTTTCCAGTCCAGTAATGTGTATTTGAATGAATATTGTATCCATTGGAATATGTCAAATGCTTATACATTATTGATTATATATGCTAGAATAGATCTAACACCATGAAATATAGTATGCTTGTATTGTTTACTTGTTGTTGAGGACGTGCTATAACAATTCAAGCTGAATATTGGAAAGCTCAACGGGGATCTACTTCAACCGTCCGGAATAAGGTACGAGGTTCGATCCTTTAGTGTTAGATATTTTATTTCTATTGCATATCGGGAAAGATTGATTTCTGGAGTCTAGCTGTCTGTTGTGGTACCCCAAGCCATGGGAATTTCTCTCCGTAACACTACCATATCCGTCACCACGCGAAATACTATCTCATCCTAAATGATACCTTGTATAGATGTGGGGTTGACTCTATTCTCCGGCGATGCCTCATTCATGAGGAGGCTGAACATATGTTGAATGATTACCACTCTGGAGCATGTGGCGGTCATTTATCTAAGATGGCTACAGCCCAGAAAATCCTTCACGCTGGCTATTTTTGGCCTTATGTCTTCAAAGGCTGTCATGAAGTTGTTAATAAATTCCCACCTTGTCAACACTTTTATCCTAAAAGGTGAACCATCCTACTCTGCTACACCCCGTCATTGCCGTTGGCCCATTTTCCAAATGGGGGATTGACTTCATGTATTGTAAGCCTACCTCAACCGGGGGGCATGGTTACATCATCGTAGCCGTTGATTATTTCACAAAATGGGCTGAGGCCATGCCTACATACATAGGAGATGGTAATACTGCCACTCTCTTATTGTTCAATCATATCACAGCTAGATTTGGAGTTCCATAGTCCATCGTTACTAATCACGGATCCCATTTCCGTAATCAGATGATAGAGGAACTGAGTGCCAAGCTAGGTTTTCGCCATGAAAACTCTACGTCGTATTATCCACAAGCTAATGGTCAGGTAGAGGACATTAACAAAGTTTTGAAAACTATGCTTCATCGGATGGTTGGAGATCATAAATCCAACTGGCACCACGTTCTTTTCTCCACTCTTTGGGCTTATCGGACTTCTATGAAAACAACTACTGGTTTCACGCCATTCCAGCTTGTCTATGGACTCAAAGTTGTCTTACCGATCCAATGTCAAATTCCATCCTTACAACTTGCCATCAAACTTCTCCTAGACACTTCCACAAAGGAAGAAAGATTTTTGTACTTGAGTAACCTTGACGAGACTCAGAGAGATGCTGCCTTGGCTAATGAGGCACATAAGAAACGCATCAAGGTGCAGTATGATAAATCCATCTAACCTCGTGTATTTAACGAGGGTGACCTAATCTTGCCTTATGATTAGAGATATGACAAACTAGGGAAGGGTAAGTTCGAATCCATGTGGTACGGACCTTTCGTTATTTCTAAGGTGTTAGAGAAAGGAGCTTACGAGCTCGTTGATTATGATGGAATCCCTTTGGGGCAACATCGCAATGGGTTGTACCTGAAAAGTTACTATGCCTAGGTCTTTCTTGGATAGTATCTTGTATATATGTATATTGAGTGGCTTTCAGTGTGCTTTTAGTATTTTCAAGATGGTTTTGAGTTTAGTGTCTGCATCTGTTTATACCATGTTTTGGTCATGCAGATGGATTTCTATGGCTTCGCTGATGGTGCTTGCTACCACACCTTGAATCTCACCTCGGCTGATTGGGTCCTCTATTCCCCAGCTGAAGATTTGGTCAGTTCAAGAATGGTTTGTATAGGTCCCACTACTAATAACATCGCCGAGTATGAAGCGGTCATTGGTCTTCTGACCGAATCTACCTCCCAGGATGTCCATGATCTAGTAGTCTTGATGGACTCACAACTCGTGGTTTTCCATTTAAACCATGTTTACACCATTAGGAATCCTGTACTCCTCCGCCTCTTCCGGAGAGTACATTTGCTAGAAAGATCATTTGAAACTATCATTTATAGGAATTTCCCTAGGGAACATAATGTAGTTGCTGACTCATTAGTTAATTACATCCTAGATTGGCATATTTCCCATTCATGACATCGAAATCAAACATGGTACATTGTAAATAAACATTTAAAGACACGTAAAACTCATGTAAAATACATTGACCATTTGAGACATATAAACACCAGGTAAAAGTCTGTATATATTTATGAACATGTTTTACGAAAAATAAGCCACGAGACCTCATCTGAAGCACGTAGGCTTTCAGGCAAAATCATCATACAAAATATTGAGGAGTTCTCTCACCCAAAAAATCCAGCAGCCGCAGAAGAGTTATCTCATCCTAAAAATATATCTCGGCGTGCATTCTTCAAGCATTCCACAACAGTATCATTGAGGTAATTTCTCTACATCCAAATTTGTTACTCCATGTAGATTCAGGTCAGAATCCATTGAACTTTGACTTAGTTCTGCATAAACATCGAATACAGTTCTTTGGCATGCCCCTCAAAGGACCGCTTGGGTATCATGGAAGCCGCATTATTCCCAGTGAGTATAGCCTGTTGGGATCCTTTGATTCTAACAAACCCATTGTTAAGGAATTCCCATGATCTGGTGCCATGTTTCAGATCGATACGCCTCACAAATATTCCCTTAGTTTACTTTTAAAAAAATTATAGCACACACATTGATATATTTATGACCATATCATATCATGGTGGAATAGAATGCTATTGGTCGTTGGGGAATGATTGAATTGAAATGGATGATGTAGTTGACTGTCGTGGTGTTGGATGGGGTCGATCATGAAGGTGTTGTGTGGATGCTTACTTTTTCCTTTTATGTAATTATGTTGATGAATTGTCATAATCTTGTTAAGTTTGATAGGGTTGATATAATGTGGTTCATTACTATGTTCATTTTTATAAAGGGGTTGCAATTGGTTCTATGAGTCATAAAAAGTCAAGTAAAAGTTTGGTCGAGGGTCGACCCTTTATGGTCGATATTTCCTTTTGGGTGATGGTTATAAAAATGGTAATATGATGTTGAGTCAAGTCTTTAAAAGTTTATTAAGTAACAAAATTTTACAAGTGACTCTGCTTTAAAGTTTGAAGTCAAGAGGGGGTTAAACGTGAGTCTTTCGAGGAAGGTGATCCTCTCTACAATTGTAAATCAAGTCGATCTTTAGCCAACTTAGTAAATCATGTGGATTTAAGTATGTCGAGTCAAGTCAGTCGGTCATGACCAAGATCATGCACATGAGCAGGAATCACACAATATTGCAGGCATTTCAAAAGATGACAATCGCATTCAAGAAAATATCATTCACCTACATAGCAAAGCACTTCAATGAGACATTATGACAATGTACCCCTCATGATCAAAATGCTGAAACTGTTCCTAGGTTATGACCTCGGAAATCTAGAAGGTAGAGAAATGACATAGAAATTCAAAGAGCCAAAAGGCCCCACATGCCTGAACTGATGCAGATGGCAGCCAGATGAACCAGGGTGAGGATTTCAAACAAAAAGACCTCATTGCAAAAGAAGATGATTGTCTGCCATTGTGAGAGGATGAGAATTTGGTGGACTACTGCCATATTGAAGATGGAGGATGAAGAGTAACCAGTCACAGTAGATCCTTGTACATGTGTGTTTTCCTATCAAGCTGGCGACTGTTGCGGCTGAGTTACCTCTATAGACCAGTATGCATGGTTGATGCACAGTGAGGACTACTTCAGCAGCAGCAGAGACCTAGGATGTTGATGCATATTTCTTTGTTCTCTTCGAGTCGAAGAAACGTTTTGTTTGTGGGGGAGATGTAGAGGGGGGAAGACCTCTTAAATGTTATCATAATTGTATAATTACATATATACTAATAAATGAGTAGTTGGAGTGGGTACAACCACTCCAACCTCTATCATAATGTATAAATAAGCATCCAATATGAATACAAAGGTGGATTGGACGTCCCTTCCCAATACCTGTGTTTGATGGTTGTGTATGAGCTTAATGTATGTGAAAGCCTAGCTTTCAATAGCTCTCGAGTGGTAATATCCCCTCCGTGGGAACCTGTCAATGAGATGGGAGCACCCTGTCTCAAGAGACCTGTCAAGAAGTAGATGTCATCTACTTCCACTGTAAGAATATGGGCCCCCACCTCGAAGTACTGCTGCTCTGGATTCCACATCTACCGTATGTGTTCCAGTAACCGCTCATGTGACACCATGCTTGGGGTCCGGAATAACTTCAGGATCCCACAGTCCCATAATGTGGCAATACAACCCGCATTTCTCTCAGCAAAAGCATCCTCGTTGTCATGTGTTCTTTCTTTCTATATAACCATGTTTTGAGCAACCTAGACTTTCCAAAAACAATCATAGTATGCATTAGAATCATCCCTAATCATTAAAAATCAAAGGAATGAAGTTATATTGCTCATACTATTGGTTTAAATTCTCCACGGCCGGCACCACCTGTGCACCGTTGGAGATAGGCGGTGGCACCACCTATCCACCATGTTATAGGCACAGTTCTTAGGTGGTACCGCGTATCCCGTAAGGGATAGCCGCGGTGCCCGTTTTTAAGGTTTTGGGGCTTGCCATATAAGCCCAAAACCCCACAAAAACTCAAAATAAATGCTATGAAATGAAAGAGAAGGGTTTTAGCTGTTACCTGCAACTTACGCTGTTGAAAATGGACGGTGGAAACTCCCGGTATCAGCTGTTGAAGATCTGGCTAAGAAAATGATCCAATTGCTCTCTGCTATGGGTAAATAGTGAAATGATTTGATTTTTTACTATTTACATGACTTATTTAGGCATTTTTGGGTCTGACATACTATAGTTTTGATATAAAATCATATTTTAGTCAAAGTTTATTTGTCGTAATCTCTTAATGCTAGTTATGAATGCATTTAACACTTGTTTCTGAGTCGATTTCAGGATAATAGAACTATTGTAAGAAGCTTTGGAAGTTTGTTTATGGCTTTTTCGCACTTTCATAAAACAGAAAAGGTCAATGAGCATTTATTACGATACTTTGTCATGCTCTTTAAAATCTAGTATCAAAGGTCCGAGTCCGTTTCAGTTTCTTTCCAGGCTCGTTAAAGGTTGACATTGTGTAAATAAGCATCATGGAGTCTTCTCTTCACCTCTTTTTCAAGCTCCTTAAACACGAAAATATCGTCGAGTCCATTTCTGATTCTTTCTAGGCTCGTAAAAATTGACATTGTGTAAAGAAACCTCATGGAATCCTCTTTAAACCCTTTTCAAGCTCCCTATATACGAAAATATTGTTGAGTGATCTTGTCTTCTTCACGCTCATTAAAGTGTTTGAAGAGTCGTCTGTCCAATGGTAGGTTATCTCTTTTTCGGTTCGGATAGGACTATTTATGAAAAAAGAACACTCCAGCCAATCATGACTGGAAAAGTTCTCTAAGGTATGATTTTAAACTTTTTCGGGCCTTAGAGACTAAATCATACGAAAAAGGAACCCTTTGGAGTCTTCTTCCATATTCATTTAGACTCTCTAAACATGAACGATACTAAGTTTTATTTTAGTGGACTCATTAAATTAAACATTGAGAGACCCATTTTGGGAATGAATCCCTCCTCTCTCAGGTTCGTAAAATATATGAGTTTGGACTTGTCTTTCAACGAGCTATATCAAGTGCTTGTTACCCTCTTTGAACTCGTAAAACCGAAAAGAGGCACTCATCAATCATGATGGGAGGAAATGGGAAGGGAATCATTTTGCAAATAATGGCAGTTGTTTGTCGTTACCTTTGAACATGGCACTTGTCTGCACATCATGTCAGTCAATTGGGTATTCAACTGATCTCCGTGACGATCCACTTTCATGAGTCATGTCACTCCTTTGATTCTTTCAAAAGAATGCATTGTCCACTGTCACATTGTGTGTCTGTCCCACCTAGTCATGCTACTAAGTTGTTTTGTCGTGTCGCCCGATGTTCAAAGGGGATTTGAAGAAGATTTACCTCTGCAGTCCACACAGTCTTTATGTCAGTATCTTTGATTCAATCCTATGGTTACTATATTCACATCATTCCAGAACTATGTTCCAAGTTTCGTGTCGTCGATGTGGGACTCATCATGGCCCTCCTTTGATGAGACTTTTCCCGTCGACATCATCTCATCATCCGGGAAGTAGTCTTAGAAACAATATTTCGTACCTTGAGATCTGTATGCCTTAATGACATATTCTCTCTCTTTTGACATAGGTTCACATCATTGACCTTTGATCGATAGAATTGACTAGGTGTTCGACATCAGGACATATATTCACACTCAGTAGATTGTACTAGGGTACCTTGGGAATCATCAACATCAATGATGATTTCCCTCGCACTTCTTAATGGTTCACATCATTGGCCGGTAATCAAGCGGTTTCTACCATGTTCGACTTCAGATCATTGTAATCACATGGATAGAATCCTACTTTGTGGAAGACGAGATGAAGACCCTGGGTATTTTTTTAAAGCGCCCATTGCTTTTCCCTAGGTTGTGATGGAGTTTTGTATATCTAGCATGGATCCACATTTGTATGGTCATGGCTATGCTCAAATTTTCGTCTGTATGACATAGATCTACATTGTATGTCTAGTAGCTATGTCCAAGTTTGAGTCCTCTATCACATGTATCTACACTATATTCTAGTAGCCATGCTTGTTTATTCCTCTCATGGATTTGTCTTGTATTGGTCTGCAGCTATGAGTTTGGTTACTTATGTCTATGAGTCAACATACTGGTGTAGTACAGATGCCTACTTGACAATACGCTCCCATCTAGCTGACATTTTCATCTCATGGCGACGACTTGTTCTCTCAAATCTCTTGTTTATTGTATCATTCTAAGACTCATGCTTTGGGGGGCATCCTGTTATACCAAAATCATGTCACCATCATGTGATAAGACTTTTGACATACCTACTTGCCCTGAATCCTAGCTCTTGGAGTGGAAACTCATGCTAATTGTCAATCTTCCATGAAAATTCCCAGCATCACACTTGCCCCTTTTTCTAGGAGCGGTACCTTGTTCGCACCGCCTATCCCTTGTTGTCCACAAGCAATGCCACCACTTACGGCCCTTATTCCATAAGCATTTTTTACCAGAACCACTCTGTCATTGAAGGAGAAACGCGGTACCCTGGGTAAAAAGGGAAAAAGAGAAGTTTCTCGAGGCTTCTGGATGATAAGCCTCATGTCCTCCCTTATCCCTATCATTGTGGGTCATTTGAGATCGAGATCCCTCATCCTAGGATCTTAGAGGCCACCTCATCCACTAATATCTCAACCATCCCTATCCATTGAGCCTTATAAATACAAGCTCATATCCATGGTTAAGGGCAGAACTCTTAAGGTATTGTTATGTTGTTGGATTGATCACTTGGCCCAAGACCATTGGAGAGCATAGAGAGCTAGAGTTGGAGCTTATGGGGATGAGAATGCTTGGTTTCATGGAGATGCATGTCAACACTAAGGCTTGGTTGTAAACTTATTCATATTTCTATATTAATGCAAGTTGATTTATGTCCCACATATATTGTTGTTTGATTTTGCATGTATGTTGTTAGATTCCTTAGTCACTAACATGGATTAGTATATTATATTCTGGCAGTTTCGATGTGTTTGCGTGTTTAAGCTTATTGCAGGTACACAGGGTTACTATAGAAGCATCACATTCTAGGTATCTACGGTGTCCAGGGAGAGTCTTCAACCTCTGTCCTTCATTTATTTTGGATCTGAACCATTCAGACCAGTGGAACACCTTACTATCCGCAGAAGGTGAAATATTCCAGCTAACAAGATATCTCCCTTATTAGAATGGAATGATTCCATTGAGGGCATGATTTTACAATGGAATACATATCTTTGTCGTAGAAGGTGTACTTACGGACAACATACGCGACTATATCACTATGATAGGCCATAGGATGACCATGTTGAGTGAGAAAAACATCCATAGCTTATTCTGAAGCATATGTATGAATGTCAAAATCTTGTTGAATATCAAGTAAGGAAATCACCGCAACTGAGCATAAATGATGTTTTAGATTTTCAAAATATTTCTATTGTGACTTGGAGCACCCATTTTTTTATTTTCAACCACCCTTGGTCACTTGGATGAGGGACTATGCAATATAAGAGAATCCCAACATGAACCTACTATAGAAGTTGGCATGGAATAAGAATATATGGATCTATGTTAGTGTGGTCGAGGATGGCCAATCATGAATGACTTAGATCTTGGATAGATCCACATGCACACCATGTTCATCGACAATGTACCCAAGGTATTGGACCCTTTTCATGCCGAAGGATCATTTCTCTAAGTTATCATATAGCTTGTGTTTCCACGGATTTTGGAGGATCTGTTGAATGTGTTGTAAGTGTTTTTCCCAACTCTTGTTGAAGATGATGATGTCATCCAAATATACAAACATAAAGGAATTGGTGTAATAGATGTCCTCCATAATCCTCATTAAAGTTGATTGACCATTTGACAAGACAAAAGGCATGACCATCCACTTGAAAATAGATTCTTTAGACTTGAAAGAAGTATTCCATACTTCAGTCAATTCTATTGGGACATAGTGGTAGATGGAATTTAGATCAATCTTACTAAAGTACTTGGTTCTCTTGATTTAATCGATAAGGTTGTAGACTTAGGTAATTGGGTACCAGTTACTGACTATGATTGTATTTAGATCTTTGTAATTAATACAGAATCAACATGTCTCATCTTTCTTCTACACAATTATGATTGGGATTTCATAGGGTGAAGAGATGCATCAAATGTGACATTTTTGGATCACCTCTTGAGTATGGTGCATGATTTCCTCATTTTTTAGGAGATATTGTAGGTATATTCATCGATTGGGAAAAATGCGCTAAGGATCAGATTGAGTGCTTGATTTAAAAGTATAAAGGAGCCTCGTTAGGTGAGGTGAAGATGTCTCAATCTTATTCCATGACTTTTTCTACTTGCTTATGTTGTGTATAAAGGCCCTATGCAGAGTCCATATATGTGGACACAACCTTCTATCAACAGTGAGAATGAATCATGAAGAGGAAAAATTTTCTAGTCTAGGAGATGACCTTCTTGCACTGCTTAGTGGGGATCAAAGAGATTGCAATAGGTGGAACTATCCCTGGTATCCGACATAGTTTTCTGCTTAAATTTACAATGGCATTAAAAGGACTAGACTTAAAGACAACATGATGTTTCCACATATATGGTTGGCGTAAAATAACATCGCAAACTTCAAGTGGGGCAACATCAGACCATGCCTCATCCTTGAAGTGTTTGATGCCATAGGGAAGGTGACACTATTAGATGATGCATAGATATCATCCATGGTCAAACCACTCGATGTCGTATGGTTGTGGGTGTGGTGTAATCAACATCTCCAATCACTTCATGACTATTCTAACATGAGGCTCTTTTGGATTCTTCTATCAATAATGAAATGAAGCAAAGCACCCTTCACCCACATTTGGAAGTGAAAAAAATTCTCACCTTCATACCACTCCTATGGTTCATTGGGATGAACCTTAGTGGTAGTGACTGTGGCATTGTGTTCTACATCAATTATACGATTCCCATTATTTCTATCTGAATCAAATACAAGGTTTGGATCTAAATCCAAGGATTTCAACTCGACCACTAATGAATACTTTGAGAGACATTCATCAATGTTGTGCTAGGGGTTTTATGAAACTCACATCACTTACCATTGTCTTTTTTGTATTCCCATTACCCTTGTTTATTTGTGTATTAGGTTGGTTTTCCTCAGGTTTTCCATCCTAGATTTTCCCTTTGTTTTGTGGACTAGGGATTCATGTTCCTTGCTTCTACTATGTTTCATTCATAGTTCCAGACTCCCACTAAGTTTCTCTACTTAAAATTTTGCTCAATTTTGATAGCATAACGATAAGCGACCACCTATGACGAGATGTCCAAAGACTCCATTTCTATTTGGATGTAACTATGTATACCCCCACTATCGAATTCCTCTTGTGTGCCTGGCTTTTCAATTTGCAGTATTTCACAAGGGTCTAATCACTTGGAATAGAATGTAATGAGCCTCATGCTCAATTCGATGGTATTTATAATATTGCTTAGGTGTTTCGGTCAGTTTTGTAATTAAATGAGCCACCTACTCAATTCCTCTTCTCAGGGAACATGACCACAATTTTAGGTATTTTTGCTCCTTCAACAGCTAGAAAGTGAAATGCTAGTGCTCCCACTTGTCATTTAGCCTTCTACAGCTTCTCATTCCTCCTAGTGGGTCAGTGAACATTCTTCAACATTCTTCTTTGGATAGGTGTCTCACCTTTTTAATTATTTAAATAAATAAATATTCAATTACAGTCATCCTTGACCATCCTTGGTCATAAAAACTTTGCAATAGCTTTAAACATAATGTTTTCTCAAATAAATAAAAATATTTATTTTTCAGTTCTAGGTGGGTTACATTGTGGCAAGTCAAGCTATAGAGGACTTGTACATGTGCAAGATGCGAACAATCATCTTGTTGACGACCTCTATCTATCCATCAGTTTGGAGGTGGAAGGAGGTGGATTTGGTGAGTTTGTTGTCCAGTAATGACCAAAGTCTCAATACAAACCTTCTATCATGATCTAATATGATGGCCTCTGGGATTCTAAAATGTACTCATACACACTCGAATAAGATCCTGGTAGTGGCCTCGGTTGTGATACTCTTCTTGTAGGTTGTTATAATGGCCATCTTAGATAATCAATCACCAACCATGAATAAGCAGTCATTTTTATTGATAAAAAGGTTGACGTGAAGTGATCAAATTGTCATTGCATAAGCGATTTTGTAGCAAAAAATGTGACTACCGACATATTTTTGGCGATCAATAACCAACCTATTGGGAAAGCTGTAATGCGACGATGATTGCGCAACAGGCCGTTTGATATCAAGATGTTAAGATTTAATGCGACGGCGCCTACGCAGTAGGTCATTCAATCTCAACGGTATGTTGCGCAGCCGTTGTCGCATTAAATCCTGGCAACTTGAGATCGAATGGCATGTTGTGCAGCCTCCGTCGCATTAAAGTCTGATTGCGTGAGCTTGAACGACCTATTGCGCATATGTCATCGCATTAATGTCTACACAACAGGCTGGTTAATTTCTGGCTATATTTTTTATGACTCCATATATGTGTTTCCAATAAATGTGATTGTAAAATTTTAGATTCTATTTTTCTAATCATGGTGTAGAAAGCATAAAGCTATGGTCAAGACCTAGAAAATCCTTGATAGATTTTA
Source organism: Pseudotsuga menziesii (assembly GCA_001517045.1). Classification (NCBI taxonomy): domain Eukaryota; kingdom Viridiplantae; phylum Streptophyta; class Pinopsida; order Pinales; family Pinaceae; genus Pseudotsuga; species Pseudotsuga menziesii. The sequence continues at coordinate 309,165 of LPNX010736883.1, forward strand.
GCAGATCAAATAAATGTTTAAATCTATGATTGGACAAGGTTCTTGCTTAAAGCCATTATTCGTGGTTCTTGGAAATCCACATTTTAGTTTATACTTGTTTGAAATCATCAAACTTCAATGCTAGTGATTAAAAGGTTGGTGTGACGTGAGTAAATGTATCATCACTCCTTACTCGACTTGAGGCTATGCAATCTCAATATACATAAGAAAATAATCATTTGGTACTCCCATGATATCATGTGTATGCATTAGGATTTCTAATTGAAATTTTGAGGTTAAGATATTATTATAGTTTATATTTATTTAGAATTGAAATTCTGAGGTCCCATGATATCCTTTGTATGCATTAGGATTTCTAATTGAAAATTTGAAATTAAGATATTATTATAGTTTATATTTATTTAGAATTCTTAATTTGAATCGAAAAATATTTAAAGAAAACCCATTATTTATTCCTTCTTCAACACAATTTTGCTCTATATACAATTTGCAATCGTGTTTGAGGCCTTGCTTTAAGGATCTTAAGTAAGAGAGACACCATGTTATGGTTATTAATAATGAGTAGATAAATATAAAATAAAAAAACGGAAGACACACAATTAAACACAACCATATTAAAATATTAATAAATTAATAATTAATAATAAAGATATTTAAAAATAAATAAATATTACAATTTTATTGATTTATTAAACACATTTTGTAAAATCTATTTTTATGGTAAATATTATTATATTCAATATTTTTTAAAATATATAATAATATTATTACATACAATATTTTGTTTATATAAAATAATATTTATAACAAAATTTTCCACACAAAAAACAAAGATTGATTTTGTTATATTATTTAATATGTATATAAATATAAATATAAATAGAAAGTAAGGCGTAACAAGAGGTTCAATTACAATTACTCTTATTCATCCAATTCCAATTTAATCATTTTGTATGTGGTTAGCTTGTTTGACTTTATTCACGATTCTAAATTTCAACACATTCATCAATGTTAAAATATTAAATATAATATATAATGAGATCATGAAGGATCGAATGCCCTCCTGTTGTTGCCGTTCATAACTAA
>LPNX010736918.1:9224-32617 GCA_001517045.1 Pseudotsuga menziesii
ACACTTTTGTTGGATCACCAAGGCCTTGTTAACCATGGCCTCTCCCTCTCAGTGGATTGGGTTGCTTGTCGCTAGGGTTGAGTGATAGCCTTTTTCTCTCATAAGTGTATAACATGGTTTGTATTGGTGCGGCCTTGGCCTTGAGCTCCTCACCAACAAAAATTTAAGTACAATAATATTCAAAATTTCACAACATGTTTAGGGGTTACAAGAGGGGAATTACAAAAATTATCATTTATCAATGAGTAATGTATTTATGTGCATGCATTAATAAAAACACTGATAGCTGTTACTTATTTCAGAACACGTGAACATTAATAGATAAATGAACAACAAGATAGCTTATTGTTTATGAGAAGCCTTCATTACTCACAGTGGAAATTTCATAGAATAAACTAGAGTGCATTCATAACAAGAACATAGGTTCAAAGAGTTAGAACGATCTCACAGTTAATGGACATAAGATGAAAATCAAATAGTTCACATTCAACAGATCCATAGCACAGCATTTGAAAAATTCCACCAAGCTTTCTGCAACATGAAACTTGTAATTCCTTATTGCAAAAGGAAATAGTTCTTCTTACAACATACTCTCACAAATCTATCTGGGAAAAAGTCCCTTCTCTACATCTAACTCTCTTATATTTATACAAAATAGCAAAACCTTTGGGCTGCCCCACGGTGACCTTTGGGCTCCCTCAACCGTTCAATCCCACAATTTTGTCTTTTAGTGAGTGTTGTACAATACGTTCCATTAAACTAAAATTTAATAGCACTTTTATAAAGAAGGACCATTTTGGTTGCTGATGAACTTTTCCCAAGCCTGGGCCTCTGCTACTATTGATCTATTGAGATATCATACCCTCACTTCCTCCTTTGCTTTCTTCATCTCTGATTCTTCATTTCTTTCTCTTCCTTCATTGTTGCCTCCTTTCTTCTATTTTGTCTTCTAGAAATATCTTCATTGTAGCGGCAATCACCCTGTCATGAAAATAGCAGATTTTACACCATTTAGTGTTTTATAAAGTAACACAAACTCTATCAATACATGCATTCTGTAAAATGAACTCTAAACAATATTAATGCATGAAAATAAAACATGATAATGCAAAGAAAATCCTGCAAGTTGGGTCTGAAAATCCTCTCAACTTGCTCTCCAACTAAAATCACAATCTCGATAAAACATACTCTTCAATGTAATCCGGGATGCTTTTCAACTAATTTGAAACCCTTCGATGAAAGCATGAACCAGGACAATGTAACTGCCACTCCTTAAGAAACCAAAACCCCAAGCCACACTCTTCCTCTCAGAAAAACCCCGACTTGACCAGCAACCACGGGAAATCTCCGCCATTCCATAAAATAGTGTAAAAACACACCAAGATGGTGGGAAAATCCTATCGGCATTCGAAAAAAAAAATGCTAAGCATCGGGCAAATAATCCACTAAACAGCCACAACGGCGGGTAGCATAAAGACTACGGGTTCCGCAACAAGAATAACATCGGTGATCGAAGGCTTTGAGCACTATGCATTGGATGATTAGTCCTCAACCTTTTCACAATGTCGGCACTCCCAAATGCTAAAAACCATTGATAGTTAAGCATTGGAGATCAGAACAACTAATGCATTGGCAGGATAGTTCACTGCGCAGCCACAACGGTGTGAGACAAACTGACTACGAATTCTGCAACAATAGAAAGTCATCAGCTATCATAAGAACTAAGGACAACAAATCAATGAGTCAAATCCTAATGTTGCCACTGTGTCAGCAACACAAAGGACTATCCCTCCGATCAAAGTCAAACATTGTTTCGATAGTGATAAAATCAAAACGATTTAAACAATAAAACCAAAAAGACCACGTAAAGCATATCGCGAAAAAAAATAGGACTGTCTATTAGCGGAATAGAGAACTAATTCCCGATTTGTTCATCAAATGACTTCTGATAGAGAAAAGAAATCAAATCATCGAAAAAAAAAGCGTTAAGTGCTCAAAATACTTTCGGCTGGGCAACGATAAAATTAGTTCGTTTCACCTCCAAAACAGTGGCGACAAAGAGAACTAAATATCTAACTCAAACATAAATAGACTTCTGATAGTGATGAAAGAAATCATTTAGATCAAAAGGACATCATTTTCAAATCAAACTTTAAACTCCATAGTCAAAAGCATTGGCAGACAAAAAGTAGTTTTCTGAAAAGCATGAAAACAGTTGACCTCAATTCAACTTCAAACAATCCAAATTTGTAGTAGAGGGAAAAAACAGAGTTTAGCAATCCAAACAATCCCAGGCAAGATAAAATAAAAAAGGAGGGTCCAAAATTTTAAAATTTGGGAAAATAGTTACAGCTGAAACAATTGGTGACTACCTAGTGAACCCATATTTCTGGACAATTTCTTCCTTAAGTAATAGACTGTTTGACAATAAAACCAACATGTTGAATCCTTCTAGATGTCTAGATTTCCCAAATGGAAAATATATGTACTTTAATCATTGATTATAGTCCAATTTAGGGATAATGGGAACCAAGATTTAAAGGTCTAGATAACTCTTTTAAGGCCAGGAATATGAGTTTCATTTTTTACCTCTATCTTCGAGTATCTCCCAGCTTGGACACCATAGGATTGCAACATATGTTAAATAGAAATATTCGTTTGTTCCTCATTCCCATGCCATTTTTCATTTTTTTTCTTTTGGAATTTTTTTTCCTTTCTAAGTCATCCTTCATGCCTTTCTTTCTGAATTTTTTATTCAAGCTCCTCTATCCATAGTGTCCTTTTGTGTGAGAGATGTATTTAATTTTCAGCACACGGATGGAGAAGAACTTTAGCAACTTTGTATTCATATGATTCAATACTTTGTTTTGATACATATTACTTTCTTAGGAGTTTTTTTTACTCTTATTTTCCTTTTTGGCTTTCAATTCTTGGCATGGGATCATTTATATATAATATACTATTTACCCTGCTTTCTTTCCATGGGTATTTTTTTGTCACCCCGTAAGAAGTTTTAAAATGTGAGATGGATGGAGCCTCGAAATAGTATTCCATACCTTTTTATCCTGAGTTATTTTACAAGGATTAAGTAGGAATTCAATGTGTTCATAGCCATTTAGGACAAATCCTAAACTAGAATAAATTCTTTTAGATAAATCACTAGTACACAGTCCTATAATCAAGGATTTTAGTTAATTCCGAATTTTGATGCTCTCCATGCAACCAAAAGTTTTCTTCTTTTATTGTAATCAAACAAAATCTAACTAAAAACAAACATAAATAAAATAAATCAAAAATAAACAACCAAATCAGTTTATTTATGTACAAAATAAAACAAAAATTAGGAAAAATAAGATTTGAGAACTAAACCGTTAACCAGTAAGTTCTCTTCCCACCCCTATAAATCTTGCAACTTGTAGGTTGAGGGGAAAAACTTTGCTGCAATTTGAAAAGGGCCTACCCATAACTGTTGAAACTTCATGTGCTTCCCCTTTTCATCATGCGGGTGATCCCACTTAAGAACCAGATATCCCACTTCAAATTTCTTTTTTCCAGCTTTATGCTTATCAAACCATCATTTCACTACTTCATGTTGATGGTTAAATAGTTCTCTAGATTTGGACCTAGGCTTTTCCGCCTTCAAAATATTATAGATTCTAATCTGTAGGATTTCATTATCTATACCTCTAGACTCCTGAGCTATTATGGAAGATGGTAGCATAATGTTGGGAGGAAGAATAGCTTCTTTTCCATAAACGAGGGTATACGGTGACACACCTAAGGAATTATTGGGTGTGATTCAGTCAGCCCAAAGAGCATTCGGTAATGCTAAATGCCAACTTCTATAGTTTTCTATCACTATTTTCTTTAAGATCCTAATCAGATTCTTGTTTGTAGATTCTGCTAAACCATTTCCTTGTGGGAAATAGTTTGCAGAAAAATGCAACTTGATTCCTCTTTCATAAGCAAATGCAGTTAATATAATAGAAGAAAAATAAGTAGCATTATAAAAAATCAGTGAAATTGGAACCCCAAACTTGGTCATAATATGATCTTGCAAGAAATCCATGACTGCATCTTCATTCACTTTACGTAACGGAATGGCCTCGACCCATCTAGTGAAGTACTCAGTTGCCGTCAAAATGTATTTGTGTTGCAAGGAAGAACTTGGTTTTATCTCTCCAATGATATCAATCCCCCATTTCTTGAATGGTTCTATTATAATCAAAGGATTCAATGGCCCTGCTGCTTTGGCTTGTCTTCCCCCACACCTCTGGCAGATATCACACTTTCTGACATGGGCATGCACATCCTTGAACAGTGTGGGCCAATAGTATCCGTCTCTGAGAATATTATGGGTTGTCATATCTCCAAAAAAATGACCTCCAGTAGGCCCATCATGTAACTCTGTTATGAACTTCTTTGCATCTTCTTTCTCTAAGCATATGAGAAGAACTCCATCATAATTATTTCTGAATAATATTCCATCAATGATCTGATATGAAGCTGATATAAAATGTAATGCTCTTCATTGTTTGGAATTCCAATGTTTTGGCAACAATCCTTCCTGAAGGTAATGAACAAGGTCTTGGCACCAGGAATCTAGAGCTGTGGAAAGAGGACATACATCCATCATATGTAACTCAGCCTCACTATCCCAATTGTTTTCTTCATTGTCTTTACCTTCATCCATTAGTTTGCACAATCCCTGCCCCTTTAGTATAGATTCTGGTTTGAATTCGAGATCATATTCTTGTAAATTTGTTACCTAGTTGCCTCTTCTTTCTCCTAATTCCTTTTGTACAAAAAGAGACCTTACAGCTGGGTGTGGAACTACTACCTTAGTCTGGTTCTTAAGTATGTATGGCCTAAATTGTTTTACCGCTTTGAATACTGCATAAGCTTATTTATCCACAGCTAGGTAATTCAATTCGCCCCCCTACAGACCAGTGCTCATAAATGATATGGGGTACTCATCTCCCCCATCTTCCTTCTGAGTAAGCACCATTGCCAGTGAATCATCAGATGCGAAAGTGTACAAAATAAAATATTTTTCAAAATTTGGACTTTTAAGAGATGTTGCATGTGCAATAAATGTCTTTATATTACTAAATGCATTCTTTTCCACATCAGTCCATTTGAATTGTATACTTTGTTTCACCATTTGCTGCAAAGGTTTGACAATTTGAGCAAAATCTGGAACAATCCTTTGCATGAAATTAATTGTCCCCATGAATGATTACAAACCTTTTTTGTTATGGGGTAAAGGGATATGTTCAATGGCCTTAATCCTTTCTGGGTCTATGGAGATCCCTTTTTTAGAAACAACGTGACCCAGTAGCTTTCCTTCTAGAACCGCAAACACACATTTCTTGGGATTCAGTGAGATACCATATTTTCGACAATGCTCAAAAATTTGTTTTATATGGAATGCATGTTCTTCTCTCTTTTTCAAAAATATCATGATATCATCGAGATATGCCACAACACTATGGCTAATCAGACTGCAGAAAGCTATATCCATGGCCCTCTGGAAAGTATCTCCATCATTTATGAGTCCAAATGGCATTCTTCTGTAAGAAAAAGTTCCCCACCTTGTTCTGAATGTAGTTTTAAGTCTGTCTTCTTCAGCTACTAACACTTGATTATAGCCGGAGAATCCATCTAATAATGAAAATAACTCAGAACATGAAACCATCTGCAATATATGTTCCATGGGTGGGACTGGATAGTTGTCTTTATCAGAAGCATGATTTAGGTTTTTGAAATCCACACATAGCCTGATTTCTCCAGATTTATTCCTTATTGGGACCAAATTTCGAAACCCATTCCAAGTGTCTGACTTTGAATATAATTTTGGCATCCAATAATTTCTTCACTTCACTCTAAATTAAAGGCTCCAGTTTTGGATGCATTTTTCTCAAAGGCTGTTGATGAGGCTTGACTCCAGATCTAATAGGGATGACATGTTGTATAATATTGGTGTCATATGTTTTAAGCTCTTCATATGTCTAAGAAAACACATCTTTGTACTGTTTGAACAAACTAATGAACTTATTTCTTTCACCGGGAGAGCAACACTTTCCCAAATTTACATATTTGGGTTCAACTTCAGTTCCTGAATTTATCAGCTCGAATTGTAAAGACGAGCTATGAGTTTTGAAATTTGTTGGTCTTCTAAACTTGTTGTCTAAATCAAACATCTGCTCTAAGGTCCTGACCCCTTTAGGAATAAAGTTGTCGAATTTTAACTCAGCTCGGTGTTCTTCATCATCGATAATTTCCCCTTTGAAAGTCTCATCATTCGTCAAACATTCCGGGATTTGTTGATCATCATCAAAAACTCGTAAATTGGTGACCATGTCTCGAACTGAAGGCCTAAAAAGTAATTCAATAGAACATATATTATTAAAAGGTACAATCCTTGGAGCTGAGGCAGCTAACAAGTTAGCTGCTAAATTCTTTAGTCTAGCAATGGATATAATATTAAATGCATAAACAAATTTAAGCAAATCCCACACTTCATTCTTGTAATATTTTAAATGAGGTGAAATGCAATGTATATGATTTCAAATTTGCTTTACAATTATTTTAGAATCCCCATACACTTTCATATTTTCTACTTTTAATTCAATTGATTTTCTAAGTCCCTGAACTAATGCTTCATATTCAGCTGTATTATTGGTACATTCAAACTCTAATCTACATGAAAGAAAATGTTTATTTTTCTTTGGATCAATCAGGACACAACCAGCTCCTGATCCTTTCAATGTTTTAGATCCATAAAAAAAAGTGTCTAAAAACTATCTACTTCTACTGTACTTGAATCAAAAACTACATATGAAACTAAGTCTACTATTTTATAATCAATCTCATCATCCTATGAAAATCGAAGGAGATAGGGCTGGGTGTGTGGCAGAGCTCTATGTAGGTATTTCCATTCCTGTTTTATTGTCATTTCCTTTTTGCTTTATTTCTATCCCATCGCTTTAGTGTTTGTCATTTAGTCTATGTCATTCACATTTTGGTTAGTGTAGGTATTTACAGCTCATTCTTTTTCCCCTTTACAAACTAGCTCTGCGTTTCTGTCCATTTCAATTTCCATTACAATTTTGACCATCATGCCTTTGCATCCATGCCTCTACCCATGTTTATTCTAATGTTTATAGTTTGTTTCATTTACAACTACGTTCACATTTCTGTCAGGAGACAAATTTCGGGTGAAGTGTGTGGACAAACAGTGAGGAATCTAGGGAAATGGTTCAGAACCCTCTTCCCAAACGGACTCATTTACCCCTTAGGATGGACAATTTATAGAATTACTTAATAGGAATGGATAAAAGTGAGTCCGAACAGACCTCTACATTTTGGGTTTAGTTTAATTTTTAGATTTACATCTTACCATAGGTAGAATTCAGAACTGCATTTTCTCTTTTGTTGATTGATTGCATTTGTTTTTGTCACCATAGACCTGCACGTCATCTTCAGAATTCCTTCAATAGATAGAGATAGTGTTAGGAAGCAAACTTATAATAGATAGCACATTTCTGTTTGACTTCATTATCCATAGATAGAAAATAGATTTGCTTCGATTGAATAGTGTATTTTCTTTCCGTTTACATAGGGTAGGGTTGAGTTGCTCTTTATTTCTCACAATAGAACACATTTCAATCTGATAGATAGAAGTTAAATAGATATACTTGCAAGTTGTTTATTGCTTTATAGTAAGACTTTAGAATAGTATTTCAATTCAGTTCTATCCATTTACAGTTAATTGTTGATTAGATTAGATTAATTAGATAGTTTTCTTTCAATCAGTTTACTATTTCACAATGCATTTATTTACGCTTGGTATTTAGAATAATTTTTTCTTTGATTTCTACGGATCCATAGTTAAATAATTAGGTTGAATTCCATAGATCAGGTAGTTAGTTCATTTTCTTAAGAAATATAATAGTTTATGTTTTAAAATAATTAGTTTATAAATTCTATAGCTTAAATATTATTTTCGCTCTTTAATAATCAAGTTGTAATTGCATTCTTAGATAGATATTTAATTTGTCATAAGTAGAATAGTTTTCTCATTCATAGAATAGATTATATAATTTTATGAAAGTTTGAGTAGTTAGTTTTGTTTTCATTAGTTAGTTCATTTTCAGACCAAGCGCTACTTTATGGATTAGACATTTCTTTCCATTGCAATTTTAACTCTAGTTCATAGGGTAGAATGGAATAGCATTAGTATTGAATTGATAATCAAGTTTGATTTACATTTGATAGAGAAGTATGATTTAATTCCTAGTTAGAGTTTGAATGAAGTGTTGTATGTAATGTATGAATAAAGTGTTGTATGTAGTATCGTTTGATAAATAATAGGATAGATTCTTTATGAATCATAAGTGACTTATTTTTCCATTATGAATTAGATTTCACTTTCCACTTTTAAGGAAATTACCATATCTAGGATAAGTTAGTCTAGGGTAGTTTAGGCTTTCAGTCCTGCACATATAGTGTTTGCATCCTACAAGCTACCTTCCCGTGTTGAAAATTAATTGTTGAATTAGATAACATATGTTTTCACCAACAGTAATTGCATATTTATACTATGCTAAGGAATTTCCTTGAACATTGAACGACATGACAAGTGAATTGGAAGCGTTGACTCAACGAGGAAGAGACCAGACATAATGCAAAGACAAGATAGTGTATTCTTTGAATTGTCTCAAAGGAGCTAGTTTAATAATGAAAATGGATCAACTCAAGGATGATATAAATACTCAATTATTTCAAATGAAATGCAGGCAGGTGCCATGTTCAACGGTTACTATAAGATACCACTAATAAAAATGAAAAATTTCTTACCATTCCCTTAATTTCCCCGTCATGATGGATGAGTACCTCTTTTATTTTTAATGAGCTTGAAAATGGTAACAAACAATCAATATATCTCATCAAGTGATGATTCCAACCTCATATGTTTTATGAGCTTGAAAAAGGAGGGATTCATTTGTAAAAAATGGTCCTTCCTTATGAGTTTGGAGAAGTTAAAATCATTTGTCACTTCATGTTCAGAGAGTCTGAAATGACTACGAAGAAACCAAGATGGATTTTTTCATAAATTTAGTCCTTGACTTCTAAAAAAGTATAAACCGATACCCAAAAAAACTGTTCTATTCGCAATGAAATAGAGTGTACATTTTTCATAAATGAGTCTAAACGGTCTAAAACGGGGGTAAACTATCACTAGATAAACGACCTTTCAAATACATTTACAATCATGAAAGAATCAAGTTCGCTTGGTGATATTTTTCTATTTAGAGAGTCTGAAAATATCTTAAAGATGACTCCAAGGGCAGGTTCCTTTTTCATATAAATTTTTATGAGTCCAAAAAATTAATAAAGTATACTCGATACCTTTTCTCTAAGTTTTTAACGAGCATGACTAGGGTATAAAACATGCACAAAATATTTTTCAGTTTTGGCACAGAGCATGAAAAATTCAAAAAGAGACTCTGTTGTAGCCAAAAAAATGCCCAATTAAGTCAAAAAATCCTCAAAAAAGACCATTAGACCATTTTTACATATGAAACTATAGAAAACATAGTAAACATAAACCATATTTAATTATTTTAAATATTATTTTCTGTTTTAAAAACCAAAAATGGTATATAAAGTGAAATGGTAAAAAACATTTTACCATTTTTTTTACTATAGGAGTTTTAGTGAAAAATAGTCTTTGGAGAGAAAATATTGTGATGTTGATTCTGAGGGTTATAGAGATGCATTTGACAAACCTCGTAGTCCAGGTAAGAGTTTTCACCCCTTCCTTCATTTTTTATTGATAATATTTTTTCATTTCATCATGCTTTTTTAGGTTTTTGGGCTAGTTTTGTAAAGGGGAAGATCATGCCCTGGGTTATTCGCTTCTTCCTTTTCAGATGTGTGTCGACACACTCCCCATAAGGGGAAACAGAATAGACACCTCTATCCTTAGAGGGGAAATGCATTGTCCCTCTATTTGCTAAATGAAAGAACGTCCACAGCCACAAAACTTCCAAAATGATAGTTTAAAGCATGAATTTGAATTTTTTCCTCCGTGAAATGTCTCTAATGCATGTTTTGTGGATGTCCCATGGGTATTTGAAACAAATCATGGTCATTTGTAAGGAGCGTGAACATGGTTTGGATGATTCCCAAGCGAAAAATGATACAAACATGGTAATATCTAACTAGGATGTGGGACATAGAGAAACAACACTTCCAAGTGGTCATGCATATCCTAACCATATATGTTGAGTATATTTACTTCTTGACCAAAATTTCTAGGAGAGGGAGTCTATAAGGGGGAGATATGACTATTGATGTCCTTATCAATGAGCACAACGTGATTGGAAGTAGGTCTCAAGGAGGAAAAATTCCCATCAAACACATCATCGATAGGGCTCTAAGGATTGTTGAATTTACTATTGAGAAGGTGGAAGGTAGCAAAGATTCCCATTAGATGACTCAATCCCACATGCTATATGCGTTGGAGTGTATGGATTCAAAAATATTCAACTAGAGCGAGGCACTTATAATGAGCCTCAAAGATAAACTCATAAAATGTCGTTGAGTATATTTTTAGAAGTTTGGCTATGGTGCGATAGTAGTGTCTTTCTTCTTAGATATGGTCCCTCTATTATGCCCTTAGGTTCCCTTAAATAGGTTAGAGCCACAGGATCCATAGATGTTGAGGTAGATGTAGGCCATGTCCCGCCATTGAGGTGGAAAGGGAGGCCATAGTAACCTATGGTTCAGTCTTATTTTGATGGTTGCATGCCCGACTTATGATGGGGGAATAATATAACTATGCAAGGACCAATTTTAGGGGGGGCCCTAATATAAATTTACCCAAGTATGATCATTGGGATGAAATATGCTACTTCCATTGTGTTTTTATTTTACAACATACAATGTCTTAATATTTAAAAAATGCCACCAATTTTGTTATAAAAAATTCTCAATCAATGTGCACAACCTAGTCTACATGGGGAAGGTCTAGAACAAAAGACTCACATTAGTTTATCATATCCCTAGATTGTCAAATCACTTGAGTATAAATATTTATTACCTCACAATGAAGGTGATCCTTGTCATTTGAAATCTTTCACGATCACTTGTACCTACAAAAGAATGTAAAGAATAAGATAAAAAAGTGAAAGCAACAAGATAACATAACACTCTATGATAATGATCACGGATAAAAGGAATGAAAAACTCACATAAAACACAAATTATTCATGGGAAAGGGAAACATATTTGTATTAATAAATATAGAGAAAACTATAATCAAAGCCTTGATGTTGAATCCTTGTCCTCACAAATCATTTTCACTCACTTTCTGAAACTTTACAATCTCTCAAAACTCTCACTCATAATACCATACTCTTTTCCTCCTACACCAGGAATGTTTCCAAGGGAATAAAGGTACTTTCTTAATCCTCTTCCCCCTTATCATCCAAGAGGATAAGCTTGCATATAAATGCGAAAGAGGGAACAAATGGGTTGAGATTATTTCAGAGGAAGATGAGAGCTCATCCCTATAGGTTAGGTGTATGAATCCCACCTACTCCAATCAATTGGCATAATCCTCCACAAGGGATTTCATATAGAAGGTTGTTGAAATCGCTTATTTTTTCCATTTTAAGAGTTTTTACACTAGGATTGTACACTAGCAAAAGGTGTCAGGGGGAAGAAAATTTTTTTGTCAATGGGAAAACCCAGTTTTTAGTCACAAATAATTTACAAAAATTATTAACTGTAAAAACACTGAGATCTTAACTAATTATTTGACAATAAAACACATGAATCATAGACACATTCGATATATATTTACCTTGTAAAACACTAGATGGGAAAAAAAAATAGTTATTTTATTATCTCTAAGACCCTTGGATCTCTTCTTGGGATAATGGTCCATTACGGAAAATATAATGACGAAATGCTAGATTTCAAATCACAAGATCATTCCTTCGATCTTGCTAGTTTCTAACCTTTACTTTCCCTGTGCTAGTTTCCTCTAACCTTACCCTTGCACCTACACACTTGGTTGAAAGTCCTTCTCTAATGACTGAATGAGATCTCACTCACTCTGTGTGTCTACTATGTGTCATCTCTTTTCACCTATATCTCCTTTTATAACATTACAGTATGCAAATACCTTGGTCCAATTCCATGGGATACCGAATACCATGGGCCCTCTAGATCATTTACATAAAGTAATTACAAACCTACATTCACTTTAATAGTTCACTTTAAGAAATTGGATGTCCTATGTCTAAGAGTCATTGAATGAAACCTTTCACATGTCATACATTTTTCATGTGGAAGTACCTATATGATGCTACAAAAATCAACACAAAAATCCTAGATCTGGTACCCATATACCCTCCCGGTATCGAAATTAGGTTCTCAAATCACTGATTTTGAAAAAACTCATTGCACTACTTTCCTCTATGTTGGTACCTAGAATTTTATCGATCCATTTCATGGTTTTAATCCTATGAAAATCATAATTTCATGTGTACTTTACACCAAAGTGTAGAGCCATTTCCATAATTCCATTGAAAGGCTGACTATATAACTGATAGATATCATGTTTCATTAGAGATGAGAGTGAGTGAGGACATTTATAAATTGATTAATAGAAGGAAGGTGAAAATAATTTTATTAGGATGATGGAAATGTGTCATTGGTCCATTACTCTCCTTAATACCTTCCACATGTCGTCATATTGTCCTTCTGTCTGAAGACCACCCAATATGGGGTACTAGTTTGGAAGGGTTGGTAGAAATAATGAAGTACCATTTTTTTGAATGAAACGTTATGAGAAAAAGGGATAAAATATTGGCTACAATCAGTTGAAATAATATAATTTGGGTAATGGTTGTGTATCATACCCCTTATACCTCAATGCCATTATGGATGAAAAAGGGGTAAATTTTTTTTTTCACTGTTACTACAAAATGAGTCAATCATTGTAACCGCCCTTTAACAACAACATAAATATTTTCTTCTTAACAAAGGGTAGCTTGAACTTTCGATACAATAGCCTTATTAATTACTCATATCACATATATCTATAAATTCTTAATCTATGGTAGTGTCCTTTATTACCTTTCTAAGGCAAAACCCATATCGGATGATTATTTGTAACTATGGATTTGATGAAAGGATTGTTTTATTACAAGTACATTTAACTTATCTTCAGTAAAGGAAAACATTTCAGGTGCAATACTTTCATCCCCACAAATCAACCAAATTAAAATTAAGTTTACATGGCATCGTAATATCACTTGTAACCCAAGAAGCCTAAATTTCAAACATAGGAAGAGGAGCCACACAATTGCAGAAGAGGCTCCCATTTTTTCATAATATGCATCTTATGTGAGTTTGCAAGGAACCTTTAATATCCCACCTCCTGATTTATGTATACACAACCATTCTTTCTAACATCATTACTTAGTTCGTATAAAATGTTGTTTAAAGAAATTTGTAGAAACAACAGTGCTATAACCCATAATATCAATGGTGAAGATAAGCATCAAAATAAAAACATTAGAGAAACACAGATGTACGTGGTTCACCCCCCCTTTGGGGCTACGTCCACCAAAAATAGTCATTTTCTTTATTAAAACAAAATGTCATAAGAGGTTATACAACACACATCATATATACTATGTTAACGTCCTCCCCTTTCCTGATTTATCCTATGCTTGGAGAGAACCTTTACATCAAGTCTTAGTCAAATATCTTAATGTAAGAATATCGCAGGAAATTCAAGTTTTACTCTTGAACTCAGATCACAAACACAATGTTTATGTAACTCATGATCTCATACAGAACTTCCATCTTATGCAACAATATAAAAACAAGCTTAAACTCCGTTCTCAGATGAAAATATGGTATTTCCATACTCCCATGAATCGACCCAATGCAAAAGCTAAAATGTAGCTGGTCATGAAATTTTGGATTGGGATAAAAGGATGGATGCCACAGCTAGAAAAAATATTCAGGAAATGCACGTTGGTCTTGGTATATCAAACCAATGCATTCTAAAATGTATGGGCGCTATTGTACTAAATAGACGTATGTCTAAAATTAAAATAGACGGTTATAACCTTGCTTAAACCAGACTGTAATCACCTATCCAAGAGACTCAACCTTGGTAGTAAGGATTCCCTTAGGTCTAAAATATACAGATAAAATTGACCGTCATTGATTATTATTTCAGGCATATTTTTCCTTAGTGTAAGCCTAGAAAAATACCGATTTAAATTCATCACAAGGTTGTTTTCTTTCAGTACAACTATTGGTAGGGGACATCCTGCATAGTGGATCTACTTATACACGGGTAACTGTCACTATGGTTCTTCCTGTAGATTTCGGTCTACACACATAGGTTACACTCTTTGATTTATGCATAATACTAGCGTACCCCCTATTACAAGAGGCTAAGAACTAAATTGTATGATGCTCCTGGACTCCGACTTCTGAAGTGCGGTGGTATTTAATGATTTATAAAAACTATAAGTTGATTTTATTATCATAAGAAGTGATAGTCTACTCATGTGATGCTTCAGGATTCCTTAGGGTGCCGACCTATAAGTCACATGCTATATTCATAAAATCAGACCCTAAAAATATGGCATCTACGATACCAGTAAAATCAGAGAAGGTGAAAAAACCACAGGCTTTAAATCGGAACTGAGAAATCTATCCAGAACTATCTAGACCTATGATTTGTGCATGAACTGCATCTATGTTCTAAAAATGAAAACAAAATCAAACCTGGGAATGCCAAATTCAAACACGAGCTAATAATATATAGCCAGGACTTCACCTTTGGACAATCATAGAGATACACCTTCAAGGACGTAGAGATTGCTTCTTTCAAATCATGGAGCTCCTATTTCCTTCAAGAAGCAGGGACCTCCTTTCACAAATGTCGGGATCTACTTCAAAGTCTAATGCTGAGGTTCTTTCCTACCTGCATTCTTAACACGCGGGAGTTTTCTCTCCACAAGGAAAGGTTCGTCCCTTCTTCTCCAAACATCAAGTCTATAAAAAAACATGGAGCTCCTTGCTCGTGGAAAAAACCTGTATTTTTCTAAACACCAACAAATTTTTCCTTAAGGCGTTGAGACTCCTCCTCCCCCCCATGAATGACGAGCGTCCTCCTTTTTAAAGGCGCATAGAAGCCTCCTTTGCGGTAGATATTATTCTCCCTAAGCTTCATAACCATTTGAGTATTAATTATACCCCTCCCTCTTACCTTCCCAAGAGCCAAGGGGTGTACTGACCTTCCAATGGTTTGCAGAATTTTAAGGCATTGGCAGCAGCTTCTTGTTGCAGAAATAATTCCCAAAATTTTAAGACAGTAATTCTGCCACAATTACTGTGGAGGCAGTCTTCCCTAAAATATGCCGAAAAATAATTTAATCCGATGCATGTGCCCTACCTAATGAGTATTTTCTTTAAAGTATGCCTGATAACATTTTTCTTTAATTGATGTACTTATGGGTGTCGTATACTTAAGGAATTATTTGAGGGGAAGGTTTAACCATAAATTTTCACAAGGACAATTACCTTTTTATCTATAAATGTTTTCTTCCTATTTATTTTAGGATAGATGTTCCATATTTAATATAGAAAATAACCTTTGTGCACCAAAAGTTCATCCACAAGTCATTTTTCCTTTTTCTTTCAAGGTAAGAAATACCTTATTTTCCCTTTTGCAAGGATACAAGTAGACAGTGGAAGAAGGATCATAGGGGTTTACTAATTGATAATGAAGAGATCATGTTTATTATGACTTATTTATACTTAGGATGACACCTAATGCTTAGGTCTTGAAAGGAGATCGTTACATTCCTCTGATTTTTGCCAAAGTATTCCATGCTATTTTTGGTGGGACAACCCATCGCTTGTATTTCAATGACGTTATCTTGGTTGGTTTACCCACAACCATCCACTCTTATATATACAGCAACACAACTAAAGGGAATGCAATGGTGGAAAAGAGTAGTTCTACTCATCATGCTTAGCTATGTAAACATTTCCCTATCACCCCTTTAATATGTACACACATATATAATTAAACTTATATATTAAATCATATGTATGACAAGTATAATATAAGCCTTCATGAGTTAGTCTAGGTAGATGGAGTATCACCATTTTTGACGAGGCACATTGATGGTGATAAAATTTTTTTTAAGGAGGCTACGACCTATAGTCCTTTGATAGTTCACTCATTAGGTTGCTTTTCTTCCTTCTTTAAATTGTCCAATTTTAACTCTTAACTCCTTTAAGCCGTGTAAAAGAAAATGATTGCAACCTCCTCCACCGTGGCTTAATCATCATAAGATTAAGTAATAAGCTATAGTGTCTTAGTTGAGATAAGTCTTAGTGAAGTAGGAATCCTTTTATAGGGGTGGACCTTATGTCTAAAATTCCATAACCCAAACAATATGTAAGACTACGGAATCAAATAAGGTTCTTCAACTGTTCGCTTCTAACCCCGTGTGGGGTTTGGTTGGCCCCTTAAGTAAGTGTATTATGTTTTCTAAGTTATCTACTTAGATTAATTAACTCATATGGCTTCAGGGTTTTGTTTCTTGTGGGGCCTTGGCATTGAGCTCCTCACCAGAAACAAGTACAATAACATTCAAAGTTAAAAAATATCTAGGGTATACGAGAGGGATGTTACATCCTCCCCCCCTTAAAAATAACACCGTCCTTGGCGTTCCTATTTTTCAACAAATTTCCTTCTTCCATTCTATCATATTTTCTTGTTTTCATCCTTTTCATCCTGATCCCCTATGATATTTCCATATCTTCTCAAGTCGCTATCATTCAAAACTTGCAATTTTCTTGCAACAAGGTTAGGTCTAGCCCAATTTTCTTCAATACATCATGTACAAAATTATAATTCAACTTACACATAATCCATAGATCCCTTTTGCGTTGTAATAATATACAATTTATGGGACACTTTCTAGTTTTTATTGGAATCATAATACCCAATTATTTTCATAATGCAATTTATCCATCAATAAAATATAATTACTACCCTTTGGATGTTGTTTTTATCTCCAACCTTTGGATAGTCATGTCGTCCTCGACCTAAGGAAATACCTTCTTCACATTACCCATTTAGCATGTAATAGTTACTTGGAAATTTGTCCACACGTTTTACGTTCGTTTTGTTTTTCAAACTCTCCCTTGAGTTTCTTTTCCATTCTTGTGTGGACTTACAACAATTTCTGAGGATACTCTCCCTTTTAACCACTAGTTAAAAGTTTTCCCCTCAGTGACATCAAACAACGTCCTGTCTTTTAGATGTCCAGTTTTTCCTAAGTCTTGTTCTTGCCACACTATATGCCTAACACCAATGTGCTCATGCGGCAATCACTTGCCTAACACCATTGTGCTCCTGCACCATATATGCCTAACACCAATGTGCTCACATAGAAATCACTTTCCTAACACCATTGTGTCTCACAACATTCATTTTTTCCTTTTTCATATTTAGTATAAATTTCAACCTTGACTATTCATAACGCACACTCCTTGGTGCTTTGCATGAATTTACTTTCATTGTCTCGATTCGTGAATCGACTACACGGTTAGTCAAAGCATCTATTGATAACCCAAAATTTTCATTAATTAATCATTAGAATTTAATAATTTGTAGCAATTTTAATCATCATTCATGATTTATATAACCCTGCAACTCATCTAGAAAAATTACTCACTTATTTCTGAGCAATTGAGCGCAACTTATATACACATGCGGATTTATATACCATAGTGTATGCCCATTGTAGCAATGGTCAAAATCTTGGTGAAGCCTGCAATGTCAGTATGTAAACAACATCATCCATAGTTAATTCTTGGTTATAAAACCTCTAGATTTGACAATTATAATAAGTAAACATCACCCATACTTAACCTCATTATTTTCAGCAACAAATATTTTTCTAATAGTCAACTCCGACTGATAGTGTTCCTGGCATATCTTGCAATGCTAGCATATAACATTATACCACATTCATTATTTTCATTATCAGTTTCTTTTAGACATCCTTAGTCATCTATATTTGGATAATTGCTAGTGATTCAAGAATATTCCAACTTTACACCACATTCGTGTGTGGCAATGCTAGGGAGAGAAAAACTAGAATAACATTAGTAATTCATGGTAAACCATAATTCCATATATCAGCTACTTATGTCACATCTTACAACTTTTCTAGGTCATCAGAATGCGAGCCTTTATATAGGTGCACTCTTTCTATACAACCAGTAACATTAGGTACAACACATCATGTTGTTTACCCTAGTTGTATTGTAGTTTGAGCTCATAAGCAGCCTAGTTTTCTCTTTCCCTTTCTTGAAGAAATACTATAAGAAATGTTGTCATTCTCATGAAAAATGTATAAGAAGATCAATAATGCCAATGAAAAATGTGTAAATAGCTCAAAAGTATTTATGTGCATAACCCAATTTCTTGTACACTAATAATTATATGCAAAGGATACATTATAATAGTGGTATTATTGTAACTAACTTGAATTCTCTTCCTAACAATTCTGAAATTCAAATTCAAGTCTTACCTTTACTTACCATTTATTTAGTGCGCTAATGGTATTCAACATTCACAAGTTAATCAACAACTTCTGATAAAGAAGTTAACATTCACTTTCTGAGAATCTATTGTTGCACATAGGTTTAGAACCCAAATGACATTCACGCCTCTCATCATTCACTTATTATGTGTAACAACTAACCATTTCCTAGGTTTATTAGTTCACGATAGTCAGACTAGATTAATGATAACAAAACATAATTCTTCCTTATGACATATGCATTTAGGACCCAAGGTTGTATGCTAGCTGTGTGCATACATATAGGTGAAAGAGTTTTGTTCAACACTAATGGACCCAATCTTGAGAACCATTACTTTCTCCTACCTTTGATCTAAATGCTCAATTAATAAATTTGTTTTGGATATAATTAGTCATGCAACTCAACCAATTTATTCCATTACCAACATCTACATGCAATTGTAGTCATTCGTCTAACATGTACTGATGTATCCATATGATTTGGTGCAATTATTTGTTCCTCGTTTACATGAAATTCCAAATGTAAAGAGGTGTTTTCCTATTTTACATAATGCTAGTATTGATAGCTTTTACACCTCTAACATTTATTTAATACAAGTTGTCTTTTGTATAATATTGATAGTACAATATATACCTTTATCATAGCTACCACTTTAGCATTACTTACCTTTGTGCTTAAACCATTTTACTATACAAGATAGTTTGCAACAAAAAAAATTTAGAGATTTTTTCAAGGGTAATACAGTTACTCCTAAATCATCAACTTATCAAGTTCCCTTTTAATATCTACCTTGCTATCCTCAAGGAATTCAGGTAATTTATGTATGTATATTTACATCTATATATATAACCATATTCCCTCACATAATGATACTTCTAATATTTTGGAGTATACTCTCCTGATCCACTTATGTTTATTTATTACCAATAATGAATCCTAACTTAGGTCTAGAGGACTTATAATCAATACTCAATTCTCATTACATATTTAGTAGTCCTGCATTCCATTGGTAATTAGGTAACCCTCTCAATTCTATAATATTCATCGTGTCTTGAAATGTAACCTATCCCAAAATATTATTCTTTCCACATGGAATTCTAAGAATATTTTAAACATACATCTTGTCATTAATGGCCAATCTAGCTATGCAAGTAGGTTCTAAAGGTCACTTATTTGAGCAACTCCAATCCCACATTACTGTTCATGACAGAAATTGCTATAGTACTTCCATAGACCATGAGTCTGTCTAAGAATACTTCTATATTTCATTAAAATTCATTGGTGCAACTCAAATAAAAATGAATCAATCGTCTTAACCATTCATAAACATATTCGGCAGTAATCAAGGAAATAGCGAGATACATGTGTACTTATATCACCGAGCCTCACATTGAATTGGAAAAAGTAATATCCTTCTTCATTGTAATTTTTCAGGAGATGCTCCACTTTCTTCTGCACAACTACGAACTCAATAAATCTCCATGTAAGGTACCTATATTGTATAACCATGTGAACTTGTTGATTTATGTTATCACAATGAAACACTCAATCATTAGTTCCGAAACGAAATATGTAGGAGCATTTTTTAGCCCAAATAGGCCCAAGTGTTTCAACTCTCACTCTGATAACACCTGTAGCATAACCCTTATACCTCAATGCCATTATGGATGAAAAAGGGGTAAATATTTTTTTATTGTTACTACAAAATGAGTCAATCATTATAACCGCCCTTTAATAATAAGATAAATTTTTTCTTTTTCACAAAGGGAATCTTGAACTTTCGATACAACATCCTTATTAATTACTCATATCACACATATCTATAAATTATTAATCTATGGTAGTGGCCTTTATTACCTTTCTAAGGAAAAGCCCATACAGGAGGATTATTTGTAACTATGGATCTGATGAAAGGATTGTTTTATTACAAGTACATTTAACTTATCTTCAGTAAAGGAAAACATTTCAGGTGCAATACTTTCATCGGTGCAACTCAACCAAATTAAAATTAATTTTACACGGCATCATAATATCACTTGTAACCCAACAAGTGTAAATTTCAAACATAGGAAGAGGAGGCACACAATTACAGAAGAGGCTCCCGTTTTCTCCTAATATACATATTATGTGAGTTTACAAGGAACCTTTTATATCCCACCTCTTGATTTATGCATACACAACCATTCTTTATATCATCATTACTTATTTCGTATAAGATAATGTTTAATGCAATTTATAGAAACAACACTAATATAACCCATAATATCAATGGCAAAGATATACATCAAAATTAAAACATAAGAGAAACACAGATGAAGATGAGCATCAAAATGAAAACATAAGAGAAACACAGATGTACTTGGTTCACCCCCCCTTGGGGCTACGTCCACCCAAAATAGTCATCTTCTTTATTAAAACAAAACATCATAAGAGGTTATACAACACACATCATATATATGGTGTTAACCTCCTCCCCTTTCTCGATTTCTCCTATGCTTGGAGAGAACCTTTACATCAAGTCTTAGTAAAATATCTTAACGTAACAATATCACAGGAAATTCAATTTTTACTCTTGAACTCAAATCACAGACACAATATTTACGTAACTCGTGATCTCATACAGACCTTCCAGCGTATGCAACAATATAAAAACAAGCTTAAACTCCGTTCTCAGATGAAAATCTGGTATTTCCATACTCTCATGAATCGATCAAATGAAAAAGCTAAAACATAGCTGGTCATAAAATTTTGGATCAGGATAAAAGGATTGATGCCACAGCTGGAAAAAGTATTCAGGAAACGCACGTTGGTCTTGGTATATCAAAACAATGCATTCTAAAATCTATGGGCGCTGTCGTACTAAATAGATGTAGGTCTGAAATGAAAATAGATGGTTATAACCTTGCTTAAACGAGACTGTTATCACCTACCCAAGATACTCGACCTTGGTAGTAAGGACGCCCTTGCATCCAAAAGATACAGATAAAATTGGCTGGGACATATTTTTCACAAATACAGATAAAATTCGTCATAAGGTTGTTTTCTTTCAACCCAACTATTGGCAGGGGATAGCCTGCATAGTGGGTCTTCTTATACATGGCTAACTCTCACTATGGTTCTTCACACAGATTCCATTCTACACACATATGTTACACTCTTCGATCTATGCATAATACTAGCATGTCCCCTATTACAAGAGGCCAAGAACTAAATCATATGATGCTCCTTGACTCCGACTTCTGAAGTGCAGTGGATTTTATTATCATAAGAAGTGATAGTATACTCATGTGATGCTTCGGGCTTCCTGAGGGTGCCGAACTATAAGTCACGGGCTATATTCATAAAATCAGACCCTAAAAATATGGCATCTATGATACCAGTAAAATCAGAGAAGGTGAAAAAACCATAGGCTTTAAATCGGAACTGAGAATCTATCCAGAACTATCTAAACCCATGATTTGTGCATGAACAACATCTATGTTCTGAAAATGAAAACAAAAGAAAACCTGGGAATGCCAGATTCAAACGTGAGCTAAGACTATATAGCCAGGACTTCACCTTTGGACAATCGCAGAGATAGATCTTCAAGGACGTAGAGATCAGTTCTTTCAAATCATGGAGCTCCTCCTTCCTTCAAAACGCAGGGAACTCCTTTCCCAAATGTCAGGATCTAGTCCAAAGTCTAATTCCAAGGTTCTTTCCTACCCATGTTCTTAACACATGGGAGTTTTCTCTCCACAAGGAAAGGGTCATCCCTTCTTCTCCCAACGTCAATTATATTAAAAAAACATGTAGCTCCTTGCTGGTGGAAAACACCTGTATTTTTCTAAACACCAATGGAGTTTTCCTTAAGGCGCTGATACTCCTCCTTCCCCCCATGAATGCTGAGCTTCCTCCTTTTGAAAGGCACATAGAACCCTCCTTTTCGGTAGAGATTGTTCTCCCTAAGCTTCATAACTGTTTGAGTATTAATTCTGCCCCTCCCTCTTACCTGCCCAAGAGCCAAGGGGTGCACTGATATTCCAACAGTCTGCATAATTTTAAGGCATTGTGAGCACCTTCTTGTTGCTGAAATAATTCCAAAAATATTAAGACAGTAATTCTGCCACAATTACCATGGAGGCAGTCTTCCCTAAAATATGCCAAAAATTAATTTAATCTGAGGCATACATCCTGCGCAATGAGTATTTTCTTTAAAGAATGCCTGATAACATATTCCTTTAATTGATGTACTTATGGGTGTCATATACTTAAGGAATTATTTGAGGGGAAGGTAACCATAACTTTTCACAAGGACAATTACCCTTTTATCTGTAAAGGTATTCTTCCTATTTATTTTAGGATAAGGGATCCATATTTAATATATAAAATAACCTTTGTGCACCAAAAGTTCATCCACAAGTCATTTTTTCCTTTTTATTTCAAGGTAAGAAATACCTTCTTTTCCCTTTTGCAATGATACAAGTAGACAGTGGAAGAAGGATCATACAGGTTTGCTAATTGCTAACAAAGAGATCGTCCTGATGATGACTTATTTCTACTTAGGATGACACCTAATGCTTAGGTATTCAAAAAAGATCGTTACATTTCTCCAATTTTTCCCCAAGTGTTCCATGCTATTCCCGGTGGGACAACCCATCGCTTGTATTTCAACTCGTTCTCTTGGTTGGGTTACCCACAACCGTCCGCGCTTATATATATATATATATATATATATATAT
>LPNX010736918.1:32925-45261 GCA_001517045.1 Pseudotsuga menziesii
CATATACAATTAAGCTTATATACTAAATCATATGTATGACAAGTATAATATAATCCTTCATGAGTTAGTCTAGGTAGATGGAGTATCACCATTTTTGACGAGGCACATTGATGGTGATAAATGTTTTTTTTAAGGAGGCTATGACCTATAGTCCTTTGATAGTTCACTCATTAGGTTGCTTTTCTTCCTTCTTTAAATCGTCTAATTTTAACTCTTAACTCCTTTAAGCTATGTAAAATAAAATGATTGCAACCTCCTCCACTATGGCTTAATCATCATAAGATTAAGTACTAAGCTATAGTGTCTTAGTTGAGATAAGTCTTAGTGAAGTAAGAATCCTTTTATAGGGGTGGACCTTATGTCTAAAATGCCATAACCCAAACGATACATAATACTATGGCATCAAATAATTTTCTTCAATTGTTCGCTTCTAGCCCCGTGTGGGGTTTGGTTGGCCCCTTATGTCACTATCTTATGTATTCTAAGTTATCTACTTAGATTAATTAACTCATATGTACAATAACATTCAAAGTTACAAAATATATAGGGCATGCGAGAGGGATGTTACAGGTTGGAAATACTTTTAGGATTATTAATCCTCCCTTTTCCAATTTGGTCATATGTCTAAATTAGGATTCATGTCTAAATCGGGAGTCCATCCAGTCTATTTTTAGTCACTAGTACCATTGGGTCCACTTGGCCTAACTGGGGCACATGTTCGAGTTACTAAAGTGTGGGGAGCACTAATTGAGGCTTACTTCCACTGATTTCACTTGCATGCATCAGTTTCAGAGCCTTCTAGATCAATTCCTACAATTTAGGAGCCACTTGGAGTGTCGATACCAACCTCCATCAGTTGAGTTTAGTCAGTGACTAGTCAAGCTGAGTTAGGAGTCAGTTACATTCGGTTCTAGTCCTCTACATTTAGTTAGCACTAGGTTTGCATGGTTGCATACACGAGAGGCACATTTCTCACCTACCATAGTCATTTTGCCTCTGTAAACACTAAAGTAGACACTTGATTTGTGTTTTATAACTCCGTTGAACTCCGGTAATGGTTTAGACAAGGTCAACTAACTATTGAGTCCTCCGACAGTGATTTAGACAAGGTATTCATTACCTATAGTCAAGTAGAGTCTAATCAATTCGAATTTCCTCATGTTGATTCGAATTGCATGTGGCTATTTAAGCCATTGTACTTCATTGTAATTATTATCTAATTTATTTTTTATTGATGAAAGCATTAACAGTTGCTAGCCATTTTTGCACTGTTTCATTCTTCAATTGCTGAGTAAATTATGTGATCTATCTTGTGAGTTGTGTGTTTGTCCACATATCTATGTGATCAATTTAATATAGTATTAGAGTTTCAATGGACAAGGCACTTCTCCTTCTCATATCTCCTACTCGATCATTTTTGAGGAATATTGATCCTTCCACTTCTACACCTAAAGCAGAACGTTTACCACTTAATACCCCAAGTTAAGGAATTGTTGATCAAAATTGCTTGATCAATTATGATGGGTATGATGAAAACCTAAAATGTGTAGGATGTTTGACCTTATCTTTCCCCTTTTGTGTTTTTGCAGGTACAACTTCGAATGGATTCATCAGTTCCTCTTCTTACCCCATTCACAAGCTATTCAGAATGGAAGATGACGATGACTGCATCTCTGAAGAGACACGA
The DNA here is from genome assembly GCA_001517045.1 of Pseudotsuga menziesii. Lineage (NCBI taxonomy): Eukaryota > Viridiplantae > Streptophyta > Pinopsida > Pinales > Pinaceae > Pseudotsuga > Pseudotsuga menziesii. Next base: position 34,613 of record LPNX010736918.1, read on the forward strand.
TCTCTATGAGGTGTTTATTGGACTTGGTGAAGAGTCGTATGAGTGTAATAATTCTTGGCTGAATGCATGTGATGGAGATTTTGGAACAATTAGTCTATCTTTCTCTCATAGCTTGCGCTACCTCACTAGATCTGTTGAATACCCAAAGGATCTCTAGAAAAAATTGGACACGACCTTTGGAAAGATTGATGAGGGTCATAATAGAACTTTCGAGAGAACATCCATCACCATAAGCATTATTTATCCAAAATTATTGGCCTCCACTCGCTTTGATGAAGTTGTTGAAGATGAAGAAGAAGCAGAAACTTTTACACAGTCAATTCGAATTGAAGACAGTCTCCTTGTAGTGACTCCTTATCCTGATGCTCCGGAAGTTTGTGAGATATCTGATATCTCATCTCCTCATATGTATAAAATAGAAGAAGACATTTGAATCTATGATATTGAAGAAAAATACTGCTGCACTTCCATGCAAACACTCTCTAGTGATTTTCCTTTGAATTCTGTGCAAAATTTGCCAGTAATTGCTTCCGAAAGTGAAGAGAAATTTGTTTTTTCTCCCTCTAATGTTGCTACTGGTGTGGAAATATGTAATACCTTGGATATTTTGGAATAAATATCATATTAACAGAGTGATCCATTCGCTCCCCATGATATTGATCTTCCAGCAAATTCCTGCAACATTGCGTGCACCAAAATTCAAAATTTTGAAGAAGAAGAAAGTTGTGCATCCACCCTCTTGGTTGACCATTTATTTGGATATGATATGAACCTTAATTGATCTGATATGATATTATTTTTATATGATATGATATTTATTGGTCTATTATTTCAAATTCATAATCTTTTAGTACTGCTTGTAGCCGTTCTCATCAACGGTGTGAAGAAACAAGTACCACAAGTCTCCTACAAAACTACTGCTGGGGATTTCATTTCATTTCACAGTTTTGGATATATTGTGAACCTATTTAGATCTTATTTCATTTCTGATCTGATATTATTTGGTTCATATTTTAAAATCCAAGAGCTTTCATTCATCCTTGTAGCTATTCTCACCAATTCCGGTGTGAAAAATCAAGTACCGCAATTTCTCTTCAAAACTGTTGCTCGGGATTTGGTGCCAGTTTCCTCTTATGAGGTTTCTAATATTTTATTTTGTGAATAATTATATATTTTTGAAGCTATACCAGACTATGTATCTCAATCATTTTCTCTCCACAGTCCCAGTGCTTCTCTACCATTGATCACATGCTCATCTCCTCATAGAACTAGTAAAGAGGAAGACATTCTGCATCCGCCTGAACACTTGTTCCTAACACTTGGGGATGATTTCACCAGTCATGGTTTTCTGTTCATGGCTGAAAAATATTAGTTTCTTGATTGTTCCTCATATGTTCTGAATCCTCAAGAACCTTTTCTCACTTATCACTTGATTTCAGTTGCTCTACATGGGTCCAGTCTTCATCTAGCAATTGTCTATATTTCTGATTCAGTTGAGCATATCATTCTTCTTGCAAAAAGGAAGATTCCTCCAGACATGATGATGGACAGGTTCACATGCTAGGTCCCAGGATACCTATGTACAGAAGAACCAGATTGATCTTGATTCTACCTTCTTAATTAGAGGGGGGATTTTTTCCCATGTGGTTCTTTCCCCAACTCCTTGTATTGAGCAGTTACTTTACTTTAATTGATGTAATGGGTGACCTATGGTATTAGTTACCAAGGACCACATATTTTTCAAGTTAGCATTCACGGCGGGTGTTAGGATTATTAATCCTCCCTTGTCCAATTTGGTCATATGTCTAAATTAGAAGTCATGTCTAAATCGGGAGTCCATTTATTCTATTTTTAGTCACTAGCACCATTGGGTTCACTTGGCCTAATTGGGGCACATGTTCTAGTTACTAAAGTGTGGGGAACACTAATTGAGGCCTACTTCCATTGATTGCACTTGCATGCATCAATTTAGGATACTCCTAGATTAGTTCCTATAATTTAGGAGCTACTAGGTGTGCCGATACCAACCTTCATTAGTTGAGTTTAGTTGATGACTAGTCAATCTGAGTTAGGAGCCAGTTACATTCAGGTCTAGTCATCTACATTTAGTTAGCGCTAGGTTTGCATGGCTGCATACATGAAAGGAATATTTCTCACCTACCAGAGTCAATTAGCCTCATTCAACACTGAAGTAGACACTTGAGTTGTGTTTTAGAACTCCGTTGAACTACGATAATGGTTTAGACAAGGTCAGTTAACTATTGAGTCCTCCGATAGTGATTTAGACAAGGTATTAGTTACTTACAGTCAAGTAGAGTCTAATCAACTCAAATTTTCTCATGTGGATTCGAATTGAATGTGGCTATTTAATCCACTGTACTTCATTGAAATTATTATCTATACTTTTTTATTAATGAAAGCATTCACAGTTGCAAGCCATTTTTTCACTGTTTCATTCTTCAATTGCTGAGTAAATTGTGTGACATATCTTGTAAGTTGTTTGTTTGTCCACAGATCTATGTGCTCAATTTAATAAATATATTGTCTCACCCTTAAACACTTACAAGAGTGAGATTATTGGTACATTGTCAACATCAATTAAGGCACAAACAATGGGAAACATTTAACAAACAAGATTTGAACTTGAGTGAGGTGGATAAACGACTTCTCATTTTAATTACATAATCTAAGATGCAATGAACATGATTATCAAGGAAGTTATTTTATATTGTCCAAAATTAACATCATACAAATAGATGCTTTACTACCATCGAAAATATTAATATGAAAATTAAAAATATGAGATACTCTCATCATGTTCTCTAAATCATAATAAAAAACCAAAAAAAAATTATAATACAATGTTTACTCTCATATAAACCATTTTACTAATTATATATTCATTAATTAAAATACCTAATTTCTTAAGAATGACATAAATATGTTGACATTTAAGGACTTAACAACATAATCTTATCTGAAAATATTTAAGTAATTGTAATCTCAAATGGAGATCTTACTCTATGGCCTACCTCTATATTACATTAATCCTTGTTACCTTGATTAATCTTAAAATATTTATGTAACTTTACAAATTTCATTGTAAGAGAATGAAAACTTTGACTTCAATACTCAATCTTACAAATCCTATATCAAGAAATAATAATAAAAAAATGCATTATATTTTTATTTAAAATTTTAAATATTTTTTTTCACTTTCACAGTGTTATAATACATTTGATTTTTTTCAAAAGATGTTTCTGAATGTTTTCCAAATTAAAATGTTAGGTTAATATTTGTGAATGTTTTCCAAATTAAAATGATAGGTTAACATTGTATAATGCAGTTGTATTATAGGTATTTTAAAAGCATTGACTTTTTTTTACATTAAAATAATGATTAGATTGATTCTAAATTTTGATTTTTACAAAGATTATAATAACCTAAGATTAAAGTTAAAATTAAAGTCATATCTTATTTAACATTCTTCTTTAAAAAAAACATCTTATTAAATACTTAAACTTTATACATGTAAAATTTTTACATCATTATTGATAAGATTCATATTTAAAAACAATAATAAGTAGAAAAAAAATAATTCATACACAATGCAAGGTGTTGGAAACAAATCATATTTCACATTATTGGTTTGTACTTATACCTTAGAGTCCATTGGCATCATTGGTGTTGGAAACATTAATAGGTTAGGGTTAATTGTCTTTGTATAATTTGTAGTACTACTATTCACTTGAGGTGAATATGAAGAAGCATATGGAACAATCCATGAGACACCTTGGAATATGAAACCAAGGGTCACATACATTGTATATATATGTACATGTGTTGATGAGAAATATGGATAAACACTTTTCTATCTATTGTGCATTTGTCTATGTTAGTCAATTTCATTGTGTTCCATATTGGGAATCCCAACACTGATACCAGAGCGATTGTAAATCTTATGGCCCGTGACTTGCATACTACCCATATTCTTGTGCTATTTTTGAGATTTAAGGTTCTTCCATATCATTTGTACTACATTTCTACCATTACCTTCCATATCCTCTACATATTTCCTGTTAACTAAATGCACTCTCCTCTGTCCTACATGCAGATATGGTTTTCTTTATGGCCTACACTTCCACCTACCATATTATCTGCTTTCAGTATGTTGTTCCCTACCCTTCTTGACCTCGACATACACTCAACACTCTTGTGACATGGGTGTAATCCAAACATCTAGGCATTCAAATAACTAATACATGAGGACCAAGCTACCTCCTCCACTTGCTATCTTTTTGTTCTCTGGAGTGGAGCGTTTTTCCAGGGATTCACATGCTCATTTTTCTTAGAGTAGTCTCATGTTCGAATTTGTGAACAAATTTTGACTCTCTTTACGATACATTGAATTATTCAGTTTGGAGCTGAACATCCATACTCCATCATATTGCATGTAATGAGATATTGCATGTTGTTGCATATTGCAATGGTTTGGTTCCTCCATGATTTTCCTTCATGTATTACTCACATCGCAATTGTTGAATGCATGAAGACATTCAGTTAAATGGTTAAATGTGTATGGGTGAATGATTTCTTCTTTGCATGATGGTGAGCTCTAATGGTGGAGAATTTCATGGAGATTCACCCTTGGAGAAAGCAACGTGGAGTTTCCTAATCGAGATAGACTGTGCTGGGTAGTGGAGACTAGTACCACACTGGGTATTGGAGGAGTGGTGAAGCTACATACAGAACCACAACCACATTGAAAACTAGAACGTTGCTACTCATGCATTTTTCAAGTAATTCTAGAGCACCAACAATGTGAATGAACTTATACTACTATCTTAGATATAAAAGGAACTCAAGGATCTTACTTTATAAACAATATATATTTTGGGTATTAAACTCTTTTCAGAGGTTGATCTAATTTCTTCAAAATATCATGCATCCTTAAGAACAATAGAGATGCTATGATGAGTTCATGCTCATGGGGATGTGGTGTGGATGTAGTTAAAGACAAAGTCATGCACATGGTCATTTAGCATGGAATCAATGACAAATTTAGGCTAGGGTGATGACATTCACACATAGATAATGCCAATAAATAGTTCATGATTGCTAATGACAATAACAAACTACATTTACAAATGTAAGTAATAGAAATGTAGCTCATAATAATAGAAATGATGTATAATGATAATTACACTTATGTCAAAATATGTGGACAAAAATGAACAAAATTACAACGCTAACCATTTATCTTTAGCATAGCCTATAGAAACAATGCAATACATTTTTCTTGGCTATGATTTTTATAAACATAGTAATTGTTTTTATATCTTCTTGTTTTGGCCAATGGACACCATTTATACAAAGATATTCTACAATGTTTCTTTTTATACTTGGAAAAAACACAATTTGACAAGGTGTATTTTAACAAAAATATATAATCTAAATATCAATATCTTAAAACAAAATATTTAATATATATTTCAATATTTGAATAAAGATTTCAAAATATTTACATAGATTCCACTTAAAAAATTTCAATTTAACATTAAATATTTTGACAAACAGGTGTATTTTAACAAAAATATATAATCTAAATATCAATATCTTAAAACAAAATATTTAATATATATTTCAATATTTGAATAAAGATTTCAAAATATTTACATAGATTCCACTTAAAAAATTTCAATTTAACATTAAATATTTTGACAAACACATAATGACACTAAATATTTTGACAAATATATGTATATATTTTTATAAGTTTGTTTTCATTTTTCTATATGCTGCTTTCATTTTTAGCTTTATGTTTTTTACTTGAAAGAAACAAAAAGTTTTTATAATAGATTGAATTAGGTTTTCCTTCACGCTTTAAGCTTTTCTCACTTTAAGCTTTAAATTGAATTGATTTAAGCTTTTCTCACTTTAAGCTTTTCTTGCTTTTAAGGATTGAATTGAATTAGGACTCGAAAGAACCAGCGAGAAACAAAAACTTTTATAAAAGATTGAATTGGTTTAAGCTTTTTCCTTTAAGCTTTCTGTTTTTTAAATGGAATTGCTTTTTCACTTTAAGCTTTTCCTGCTTTGAATTGAATTGAACTTTAAGACGACCATTCGCTGGGACTCGAGTATCTACTATCTCAGCATCGCAGCATCTATCTCCGTTGTATTGTATCTACTACACCAAGAGCGTCAAGCATTTCCGCATTCTGCAATTTCTGGCATTTCAGCAACAACATTGTTTGCTCTGCTCTGCCATATGAGAGACAATTTGATTGCTCTGCACTGGTATTTTCGCATTCTGCAGTTTCTGGCATTTCAGCAGCAACATTGTTTGCTCTGCTCTGCTATATGAGAGGAGATTCGATTCCTCTGCTCTGCCATATGAGAGACGATTTGATTGCTCTGCTCTGCTTTGGTAATTCAATTCACTTTCAACAATTTCCGCATTCTGGTATTTCCGCTTCTGCAATTTCTGGTATTTTCGTAACCTCTCCTCTTTCCATGGAAATTTGGATTGGTCGTCTTTTCATTTCGTTTAAATTGATGTTTATTGTTTTCATTTGTTTCATGCTTTGTAGATGGATCGGATCAATGGTTTTAATGTTTTGTTTGATGCCCCATATTCCCATCAGAGATAGAAACCTATGCATTCATTTAACATTAGCAGCACTGTTTTCTTTGCTCTGCCATATGAGAGAAGATTTGATTGCTCTGCTCTGCCATATGTAAATGGTATAAGTAATGTAGTATTTTTAATTCAATTCACTTGTCTTCAATTTTTATAGTAGGAAAACATCAGTTAATAATTACAATGATTACAATGGATAATTTTATATGGAATTTTTTTGATAGATATTGACGTCTAAATTATTGAAATGTGCAGGTGAGGCCATATTGATCAGTTACAATCATTGCACATATTTGTTGCGCAAAAAAGGATTATACAGGCATGCTGCAGCAATGTCCAAAAATCTCCAGAGAATCTTGCAAAATGCACATCAAGGGTAAGGGTGTCTACTATCTAGTCTCACCATTAGCTTATTTCTTTCAATTTCATGTATTGATTCATTTACAAGCCTGATATACTAAGCTGTGACCTAGCCTGGCCCTTTCTAACTTCATTTACAGATTTCTGGCATTTCCGCTTCTGATATACTAAGCCCTGGCATTTCTGCTTCTGCAATTTCTGGCATTTCCGCAACTTCTCCTCTTTCCATGGCCATGGAAATTTGGATTGGCCGCCTTTTCATTTCGTTTATATTGATGTTTAGGGTTTTCTTTCATTTTGTGCTTTCTAGATGGATTGGACAATACACAGGTGTATGGGATGTGGAGTATGCAATGGTTTTATTGTTTCTTTTGATGCCCCATATTCCTGTCAGAGATAGAAACATATGCATTATATCAACAATAGCAGCACTTTCTGCTCTGCCCTGCCGTATGAGAGAAGATTTGATTGCTCTGCTCAACCATATGTAAATGCTATCAAGTAATGCTTATGGTTTTCTTTAGTTTAGTGCTTTCTATATGGATCGGATCAATGGTTTTAGTGTTTCGATTGATGCCCCACATCCCCATCAGAGATAGAAACCTATGCATTCATTCAACAGCAGCACTGTCTGCCCCTCAGAGATAGAGACATATGCGCTCATTCAACAGCACTGTGTGCTCAGCTCTGCCATATGAGAGAAGATCTGATTGCTTTGCTCTGCCATATGTAAATGCTATCAAGTAATGCAGTATTCTTAATTCATTTCTTTTTAAGATTTTCTTCAATTTGTACGCTAAATGCTACCAAGTAATGCAGTATTCTTAATTCATTTCTTTTTAAGATTGTCTTCAATTTGTACGCTACGGAAAAGATCAGTTAATAGTTAGAATGGATAATTTTATATGGATTTTTTTTATATAGATATTGACTTTCTAAATTCTTGAAATGTCCAGGTGGGAAACATATTTGTTAGGCATAAAGGATTATATATACAAGCTGCAGCTCAGTTCGAGGATCATCAATTTATCAGAACTTTCCAGGGAAAGATGCAAAATGCAGGCCAAAGGTAAGGTATCTAGTCTCACAATTGGATTAATTATTTCAATTTCATATATTCATTCATTTACATTCTTGATATACTAAGCCCTAGCCTATCTTAGTCCTTTATAAATTCATTTATAGTTTCCTAGTATAGCCTATCAACCTCGCCTTTCCTTTCAGCAATACTGCATTTAGCTTTCAACAATACAGCCTTTCTATTTCATGCTTCCACGGGGCCACATGCAGCCATCCAACTCTGCTATACTCATTCTATATACCTACACACATACCTAGCATGTCCACGGCCACAACCACTCCCACTATCCATTACAGCCACCACCACAACCATTTTTTTGTTTCTTGTTGTAGGAATGTATTTTTAACATCCTATTGTTTTAAATGTTTGAATGGTATCCTACTCTTTGTTATAGGAATGTATTTTTTAACATCCTAGCTTTTAAAATGTTTGAATGGTATACCACTCTATGAGGTGTTGTTTGATGGACCATAGTAAAAGAACTCACATAAAGAAATATCCAAGCCATGTCATAAGTTGTAAATTGCAGTAGCCTATAATCCTTTTATATATTATCAATGACTATCCTATAGCCACTAATGCAAAGACCTTAGTTGAACTTTTTAATATTTTTCGTTTATAGAGTGATATTTCTATATGACAAGTGATATTATACATTACATACTATAGAGTGTTATTTTACTGAATGTGATACATTTTTTATAGACATATTTATTTCTTCTCCTACATGTACCATATGTATTATTATTTTTCTTTGCAACCTCTCATAGGTCTTCTTGATATTTTCCAACTGATATGTCCTCTTTGCATTAAATGGTACCTTTTGTCTCGGTCCCAAGTGTAGGTTCAATTTTTATGCATCATCATAGTTTACAAAACCCTTTCTTTCTTTTTATGTATCAGCACAGATGTATATGTTGTTTGAACTTTGTATTTGGGACTCTAATTAAACTAGCTCCATAATGAACATATCAATCGAAAGGAAATTCTAATTATATAGTTAATAGACTAGTACAAGAAGTATATAGTATATTGCTATATTTTCATTAAGTAGTTGCAAGCTATGTTGTTTAGTCTAGGTTAATATAGATTACTTGTAATCTACTATTTTTATATTATATATATATATATATATTCTATGCTGCAACAAGAAAGAAAGTTGCACATACTATGGTCATTTTGTCTATCTACCTAGCATTGCTACAGACATAGCCATAGACAAGTTTATATCAGTTGTTTGAGATTCATTGTTCAATAAGAAATGTTTGTCTGAGTAAAATATCAAATTCATGAATCTTGATATGGAATTTTATATACAATGATAAGAACCCGATATTTACTTTTTTAAAACATTTGTTCAATAAGATATGTTTGTTTCAATAAAAGCTCATTTTTATGAATGTTATTTACTTTTTTAAAACATTTGTTCAATAAGATATGTTTGTTTCAATAAAATCTCAATATTATGAATGTTTGTTTCAGTAAAAACTAGGTTTCATGAATAGTGATAATGAAATTTTATATAAAAAGATGCCAGAGATAAGTGTTGCTCACATTAATGGAAATGGAACCCATTTGGAGAATGCAATATTTTCTAGTCATGGGTATAGGTCTATACCTTAATGAATTTTTCTTCAAAGGCATAGGGCTTAATATATTTCTCTATTAACACGGTACTTTTACATTAAGGCACTTCCTATAATTTTTTATATTTTCATTATGTCAAAAGGTTGTATATTTTTTAATTTTTTGTAAAATATTTTAGAAAATACTGTAGACCAAAAGCTTGTCTTTTTCTTTTTAATTCTTTGTAAAGTATGCCAAAAAAATTAAATTGTATATTTTTTATTAGTTTGTAAAGTATGTCAAAAGTTTTAATTGTTTTTGGGTATTAATTATTTTAAAGATTGTAATAATAATTTGAGTTTTTAATCCTATAAACATAAAGATGAAAGTTCAACTTCATATGTCATCCATCTCTATTCATTTCAATTTTTTATTGACTATATTGTTAATACACTTATATATGTTATTAAAAATGTTTAGATATATAAATATTTTTTTAAATGTATATATTATATTTAAAAAATGAATTGTATATTTTTTATTGGTTTGTAAAATATGTCAAAACTCTTACTTAGTTTTGGGTATTAATTAGTATAAGGATTACAATAATAATTTGAATGTTTAATCCTACAAACATAAGATGAAAATACAACTTAATATGTGATACATTCCTATTCATTCCAATTTTTTTATTGACTATATTGGTAATATAGTTATATGTTTTTTTATCAATAATGTTTAAATATATAAATATTACACATAAATACTTTTTAAATCTATATAATATATGTTTTTCCAAACAAAATGTATAAGTTTTATTAGTAATGATGGATAGTAAAAATTTCTTTCTTAATGCACTACTAACTAATAAACCACATAACAAAGGATCGATGATTACTATTTTGGATCTTCTTTAAATATGGTCTTTTTTTTGTCATGTTATATTGTGTGTGTCAAGAAGAGCATGAGGAAGAATAGGAGGGGGGATAGTAGGAATAG
>LPNX010736918.1:52707-85459 GCA_001517045.1 Pseudotsuga menziesii
CTAGTGATTTTCGTTTCACGATATAGATAAATATACTATAAGACAAAAATAATAATTGCACAAAACTCAGTTGATGGTCACAACAACTTACAACACATGAAGCATGAATTTAATGGTTTTGTGGTGTAAATATTGGTATATTGAAGAACCCACAAAATATAGTCAAATCAATGGCTTTGATACAAATGTAAGTAATAACCCTTATTTATACTATTTAGTTAATAGAAAGATTTTTGCAATGTATAAGAATATATTGAACAATAATTCATTTATAGAATGGTTATTATAGTGAGCCTTACGGTATGCTGGTATACATTGATTGGTGAGGAGGTGAAGGGGTATGTACACTTTTATTTTCATTATTATTTTCCTATCATTATCATTATATTTATTTTTACATTTGGTAAAAAATATTTAAACCTTAATGTCTCCATCCTTTTTTGTATTATCCATTTATATAGATAAAATTTATCAGTGCAAAAATTATAATACATGTATATATTTTAGTCCTTAATCATTATAACCATTAACACATAACCTTTACTCCTTATAAAACATATAATCCCCAACACATATGATTTTTATAACCCCTATAGTCAATACCCTCTATGAACCATAACTACTAAACCATATAAATCCTCTTAAATATAACCTTAATATAATTCATGCAACCACCATTCCATAATATAATATACCATTGAATTTGTTTGTTTATAACATTGATATGTAAGTGGTAATCAATTATACTTATCGACTGCATAATCAATTTCCATTGATATCACCTATGATATTGATGGGTGGCCACTATTTATTTACAATGATTTTCCACGGTGCTTGTACTATGCGAAAATATCCATTACTCAACCAATTGCCGTTGGTGTGAAATTTGGGTATGAAATTATGCATTTAAAATCAAATTTGATTCAACCAATATTCTATTCATCTGTAAATACATGGAATATCATAGAAAAATATGTTTCCAATTATTTGATTAACCAATGTAATGCTCATTTGTAAACACAACATATAATTGTATGTATCAAACTAGTATTTTGATTATTTTTAAAATAACTAAATATAATTTTAAAAAGTCATAAATTAGTTTTGAAAAGGAATATTCTTATCATCTTGAAATAAATTGAAATAGCCATTCATTCAAATATTTTTCAGTGACAATTAAACATCTAAACTATGACAATCCTAGAAAATGTAGGCTAACAACAAAATAACTACATATAAATCAACGAAAGTTTAATTCATAATTGAAGCAATTGTACCAAAAAACTATAATTCCTATCACCAACATTGCTTTGTTGCAAGTACATTTTGCAAAAATACTCAAGGAAAATCTGATTGATCTTTCCTTCCTCACATTTTATTCATCGATCAAAATTCAAATAATCTAGTTGCTAAGTTTACAAGGATATTATTTACAAATCCCTTTATTTAGTGAAAGTGCAAAACAACAAAAATTTCTAGGAGATATAATGAAGAAAGCATTCCATGATAACCAACCTCGATATATTACTACTCATATTTTTATCCTTTGTCAGTATGCCATTAGAACACCCACTAGAGTATACCAATGGTACTCCACTGTCAGAATCTATTGCCAAACAATCATATTTCTTCCTACTTCCAAATGCATTAGACGAATTACAAGTGTTATTTTTTTATGTCCCCTCCAGGAGAATATGTAAGTTTCTCTACAATTTAGTTTGTGTCCTTGATTCAAGTGCTTGGTTTGGAATGTTGATGAGATGAAACTAAAAGTAAAGTCATCATCAAACTAAAATCACACTAGAAATAAATATTGTTTTAATGTATAATTACATATCTGAGCACTTGGCAAATTTCATCAATCGTGAGCATCAATATCAAATGCTTGTATGTTTTTCTTTGTATTTCATTTGCATATACAGGGTGAGAAGAGGGATCTCACACCAGGTACAATACTCTAGGCTCTCAACATTGTTTTGCATTGAAAGATAAACTTTTTGAAAAAAGATAGAAGCATTATAAATGCACTACTATGTTAAGTTTCATATGTAGAGCAATTATGTCATTATAACAATGAAAATTTAACAAAAACAAAGCTTGGTTAATCACATTCATATTATACAAAAGATCATAGGTCACATAAAAAAATAGTCACAATACTACAAAGAAAAAAATTATTTTAGAACAAGATGGCCCAAACTTTGTCATAGAAACAAGGTTTAGAAAAAGGTAGAAGTTGACAGGCTTATGCATAAAGGTTTCTTATCAATACCTATACCCTTTAACATTGTAAAAAAAATCCATCCTATTAGGAAAGAATATTAGGATCAAGGTCCTGAAAGTTTGAAATAAAACTATCACAAATTAGAATTTCCTACTAATATTATTACTCTTCCAAGCAATTTATAACGTATTACGCATTTGTATAACAACCTCCTTAGATAAAATCACTTGTGTTCACTTTGTTTTGAAATTATAAAAGTAATTTTTCCACAAAAATAAAAATGGAAAATATTTCTAAATAATTTGGTTGATAGTCATAGCCATTCTAATCAATGTCTCCTTTATGAGAACTATGAGTTGTGCAAGGGATTGACGTGATGCCACAAAAATTTGGGTAAAGTGGAGGATTCTTTTTCTATCAATGTTAATAAGTGGGAAAATTATGAGTATAAGGGAATGATTAGATATAAATATCATGGTAAACATGTAATATGCACTAGTCCACAGATAGAAGAGCATATTACCATGTACCCTTTAGATGGGACATGGTAATTTGTAGATCCTCTCCTAATATCTCCATTGGCCCAGCTAGGAATGCATCAAAGAGAGTGAAATAAGAGGAGACTATTTAGTAAGGACCATGTCGAAATGAGCTTACCCAATCAACATTCTATCTCCTAGGTTAATAAAAATAAAAAAGACCTCAGTTTGCATGATGTTATATAAGAATGGGTCTTTGCAATATTTTGCAAAGTATTTTTTTGTTAAACATGTTCAGTAGGAAGGACACTAGTAGAATCTACAATCATTGGAACATGACAATAGACCTAATACAACTATTAGCTAACAACTTTGATTTTTGGGGAGTATTTGAAGTCTTCATGATAAACTAGTTCCTCTTATTTTGTATCATCTTGCTAGATAATCTAACCACTACTTATTTTAATACAATTCAAAACCATTTTTGTAAAATAAAGTAAAAACCTTAAAATAATAAAATTTATGTAAAGGGAACAAGCCCTTTCATAGATATTTGAAATAATTGATTTTAGCAATTTATGAGAGTTAGCGATGTATTACCAGATGCAATAGTAAATTAAGACATTTCAATCGAACTTGGGAAAAATAGAATAAAATTGGTGGGGTGGGATTTTTAATGGTGGTCCACATCCCTTCATAATGCTAGTTAATCCACAGTTTCATGTATCCATATCTAGGAGACGATTGGTGGGTCAAATTTATGGAGAAATTATTAGCATTAAAGTGCATGTGAGTATTGTGTATGTGATCATTTAACCCAATATGTGGTGTGTGTTGTTATTCCCATGGTGATGGGATGGAGGATTAGGTGTGGTATTATTTTCTCTATGGTTTGAAGGTTAATTTTTGTTTGTAGTTTAGTGATAGTCGTCAAATGTAAATATGGAAATATCTAAAGGTTTTTTAAATCTTGTGACGAATGACTCACATTCCCTATTTATTTATTCATAGAGTACTTCCTAGATCTTAATGTTGTGGAATATACCATTACCATTCCAATTTTCAATTGCCTGGAGGTTTTAATGGTCTAGTTAGCACGTTGTATAAATACAACCAACAGTCATAACTATTCTGAATGGTAGCTCATTATGAGAGCTTTGAGTTGTAAAAAAACATGAGGATATGTGATGTCATGTCCTTCAAATTGACCATTAAAAAGTGTTGATCATGCTAAGTTCCTAGGGGATCAAAATTTATATTAATTATTCCTCATAGGATAAATTTTGGTAATAATTGTTTTAAGGCATGTATTTAATTTTACATCAACAATTTTATTTATTATGCACAATAATGATGTGGAATTAAGGCTTCCATGTCACAAGGGCACAATGGGGAAAGCTAGTGAACTTGCCTTGGTAAAAATAAGAAAGTCCATGAAAAAATAAAATAGGAGAATAAATGGAAGTTTCCTAAAAGAATTAAAAACAAGACATAGGGAAAAGCAAGAAATTTTTTGAAGGAAATAAAAAGTTTCCTTATGACCCAAGAAAAACAAAAAGCTGTCATAACTCAAGAGGGGCATATTTTGACTAAGGGAGGGCTCAAATTCTAATTGTGAAGGATGATTTGGACTTGGAAACAATTCCACATGATCCTACTTTCATAATTTCCTAAAGGGGGCACTTTTGTGGCTAGGGTTAGGTCACCCATGGGGTTGACTTGTTCTCACAGGTCACCATTGGCCTCAACTTACTAAGCAGGTCATCTAGAATTCTATAAAATGTGAATTCGATCCCATTGATTCAGTTTGGATGATTTTATATTGTGGTTATGCTATGTGGGAATACTCTTTGAGTGTTGTGCTTCAGACCATTGCGTGATGACCCCCATTCCCCTCCTCCCTTCTCTTCCATCTCCCTTTCTATCTATTACAGGTCTATGGAGCACTAATATCAGCCAGTGAAGCTTATTATAGAAGTATATTACATCCTACATCAATTTCAGTTCAATCTCCAGTGAATCCCATGCTTTACTTATGCTCACAACCCCTTGCTGGTCATGATTCGGGCCTCCTGCCCCTTAATTTTGGAAGCCCCTTTGTAATATTCAGTCAATAATGTTATTTTTGTTCTGTAGTGTCAATATATTTTGAGAATTACATTTATCAGGTCTAGATATATCAGACCTTGAATAATATTATCTCAGTTTCATAAAAGGATCATATTTTATCAGTGTATGGGGGGATTGAGTGAATATGAGTGTTGTAATGAATATTTCATGATGAGGAAGGGATTAAAATAAGTATTCATGTTAATAGATATCATAATTATCCCTTTTATAAGTCTCAAGTTTCACAGAATTGGATTTAAGTTGATTTAATAGTTTTTTTAAGACCCTAGCTAGATTACTAGTTTTTGATAACTAGTTTTACTGAAATTGATGCAAAATAGGCTCTGTAAACTCAAACTAAGCTCTGTTAGTTATTATAGGTCCATAATAGGCCTACCTTCCCATATTAATCTCCAGAAACATTTTTGTTTTGGGTCGTACCACCCTTTTCCATTCTCCTCTTCGCATGCTTTCTCTTGACCAAAATTTCTAGAAATCCCCAAATTCACCCAAAACACCTCGACTTTCCAGAACCTACAAAAAATGCTTAAATACCTTTTTTTATGTTAAATTAAGGCTGTAACAAACCTCTACAATTTTTCTGAAGCCTCTCGTTGAAACATACCAAACTACTCTCCTTAATTTCACGATTTGGCTGCCCAGAAGCGTGGTAGTAGGTTTCCGTGGTGCGGATTCTGAAACCTAAATGGACCTAGATCTAAATGTGTTAGGGTAGATCAAATTCCATGTCTGACATATCTTTTTTTTTCTTCCACTAATCACTCTTGTCCTCTACAAAATATCCTAGAAGAAACCCTTATTTTTCCCAATCTGAGAAGGCTTTGTGTGAACCAATTAATTTTTAGAACTATTTAAGTAAAATTACAGAATTAAAGTGTTCAGTTCTGCACACTAGACTTAGGACATTACATGTGAGAAACAATTTGTAAAGGTCCCAACCCAATATGAGCTAATTTTTCATTGACTACGACGTGACTTGGATATGGACTTTTATCAAATACTTTACCTTTACCTTCTCAGAAACTAGTTTCATTCATTTGTGAATGATTTTAGTTTTTATCAAACACTTTGGTAAAATACTTTGATAACATGAAAATACCTCCAAGTGAATAGATGGTTGATATTTAGAAGTGTTTTATGGCTGTTTATGTATGATTGAATTGTTGAAAATGTTTTCATATATCATGTGGAAAATATTCTCTATTGCATTTAATAGAAAATTTCAATATTTATCTTAGTTTGAATCTAAAACATTACAACTCAATACTAATATAAAATTACAATAGACAATACAATTTAGATTTTAAATTTATTTCATACATGTATATGACGAAGCGTTGATAATCTCTGTAGTTGATAATGACATCTCCTTTAATTTCTTCTCAAGCTAGAAATGACCATGATTATGATTTTAGGAATGCCTTTAATTCTTAGAATAATAAATCATGTATGAAAGAAAGTATTTGAATCTTCCCTTTTTGTAGTGTACAACCCTTACTTCAACCCATGATTTGATGGATTTTGGATACTAGATGTAGATGGAGACAAGAAAAATTCCCAGCAATGTAATAGAGTCACTTTGGTAGATAATAAGCATCAACACACGTTTTGAATTCATTAGTGATTGCACACTCTTCCATTTTATAGATGGTGAGTGCACCCCCCTTCTAGGGCCTTATCTTTTTCTCAACTGCAAACTGGGTGTGTCTATTTTTGCACAATACTTCCCACAACAACCAAAACTCGATATAGTAGTGCACCCTCTCTCTAGCATCTACAAAACTTATATATGGGGTTTAAGCTTCCATTCTCATCTATAACATGTACATCTACTCCTTTTTATAGTAAACAATGAATAAAACAAACAAATATAATTCTGAACTTGGTTCTCTTCCACAACTAACACACCCTCATTAGGTGAGTGTTCCCCTCTTCAAATGATTTATAAAAGTAAACAAATACTCTGCATATAGACATGTAAATATACACCCTCTTCCAATGCAATGATTTTCTTTTCTATGAACAATATCTACAAAATGTCCCTTTCTCATCTTATGGGTGATTGAATGTTGGCACCCTCTTATCTGGAAATGATCTATGTTGTAATTTTTTTATTCCACTACTAAGATTCCCCTCACCAAAAAGGAATATGGTCTCCACCAAAAAACTCAACCTCAAAAATATGATTGTACAGACCCTCTAGCAAGCATCTTAACTCCTCCAAATTTGGAGACCCTCTTATGGATAACTTGCCCTCCATAGCAAACAATCTCCATACTATTATACCTACTCTCCACAACTAGAATAAATGGTAGAGTACAAGTCAAGGGAATTTTTTATCCTCCATCATTAAAAATACTAAATACACATTTAATATGATGCATGAAAATATTACTTTCAAATTCAAATTCAACATTCTTTTATTTTTTATTTCAAAAGATTTCCATATTGTTTTATAAATATACACAAGTTCATCTGTTTTTTACAACATTTGTCATTGGATAACCATCCAATCCAATAAATTTGCCACACTACCAACGCATTATTCATTGGATATCTGAAAACGAGGGAACCAACGTCATTGAATTTAATACCTTTATTGGGTGAAGGAGGTCATCGGATATACATCGAATCCGATGACTATGCTACACTTATGAAACCTATAGTCATCTAAAATCTCACAAAGAGATAGGGGAACACATTTTTATTCTGAAGACACTGAAGTAGCATTTGGCATCGGATATCCATCAAATACGACGCATCTAGTAGTCACATATCTAACAAAAAGGAAGGGAAACATGTCGATAGTTCGACCAAGTGGTAGTGGCATGCGTGTTGGATTTATGATGATTTTTGGTCGAAAATCTGATGAGTAATTTTAACGTAAAAAATTGATACGATATTTCAACGACAATTTAAAAGAAATCAACTTGTCTAATTACCAATATCAATATGTCAAAACTACGACATTTAGGCCGTCGGAATTTGTGGTCGAATTCACTTGTTTTCTCACCAAAATCAATTCCATTC
The DNA here is from genome assembly GCA_001517045.1 of Pseudotsuga menziesii. Classification (NCBI taxonomy): domain Eukaryota; kingdom Viridiplantae; phylum Streptophyta; class Pinopsida; order Pinales; family Pinaceae; genus Pseudotsuga; species Pseudotsuga menziesii. The sequence continues at coordinate 60,571 of LPNX010736918.1, forward strand.
ACTTGAGAATATCATTTGCAACTAGGCGATATTTTGACTTCTCCACCTTACCTTTTTTATTTAACTTCTCCACCTTACCTTTTTTATTTGTACTTCCTAACCTTACCTTTCATTCCAACCAACAACTCAATTATATCCTACATCTCATTCTTGTCCAAGGAATCCAGTTGTCCAATCATGGCCTTAATTTGTAGTTTACTATCCTCTAAATCTATTGTATTCCCAATAGTTCTAGGGTCATCATCAATAATAGGTATAAAAAAACTTGATGGTGTATGCATTTATGATTTCCTTCTTTCGCAAATTGATATCCTCAAGGTTGGATTTTGAGGTTCTTCCTCTTATAATTCATCTTTTTTATTGAGTTAGTTTTTCTACCCTCCATATAAAAATTTATTATCTCTATATTTTCTTCCCTTGGTTTGAATTCCTATTTAGGAACAACTTTAACATCCCTAAATAAAACATCACATCATTATTTTTTCTCAATACTTTTATTTTATTCTTTGTCTAGTTTTTTAAAAGAGCCTTAATCTCTTTAAACTTACCAAGGTCCCATATCTCTTAGGTATAAAATAGATCCATATTTTGCTCGATAAATACTCAATGAATAAAATCTAATACACAAATTTACATAGTGAAAAAATAAGAACATGTCCAAATACATCACTGCATATTAACTCTAGGAATCATTTTCCCCTTGTAACACCATATGAGAATCTCACTTGATTTTATTTACCATATATAGAATATTCATGGAAATTGAGATATAATAATTAATTATAAATACCTTAAAATATACCTTTACCAATTCAATCTTGAAGACCCTTCTCTCAAGTATGTCCTGGTCTTTGATTCCATAACATTGTCTTCTCTACAAGGACAATAACGGTGATGTCTTTTTTATTTTTATCCTAAGGAAAAATGGGATTACTACATCCATCATTAAAAGTGTTTCCCAATAGCTTGTATATTGTTCCTCTATGAACACATAATCAACACCATTGTTCCTCAAATTATCTTGCATATGCCGTTTTCAAATCAAGTATGCACACCTACGTCACCCAATTTGCCAACATATATTAGGTTTTTGGCAAGATCCAAATGTGTATATTTATGGGAGAGTTCTAATCCTTCCATATTTTAGCAATGAATTACCACTTACATGTCCTATGATTTGGTTGTTGATTCATATCCTAGAAAATATTCACCTCCATCATACTTTTAATATTCACAAAAGCACTCCTTAATAGGATTCATATGTAATTAATCACTCGAGTTAGTGGACCATGTAATTAATCACTCCTTCCATGGAGGATTTATTTTTTATGGAAGGGGAAGTATCAAATATTTACTTTTATAAATATTCTTGGATTTGCATTCTTTCTCATAATTCCTAATTTTACCACATTTTTAGAATTTCCTTCTACATTCTCCTAGAGAATTAGATCTACGCGTTGAATATTTATTTTTCTAATTTTAGGGATGAACTCACATAGATAAAAGAAAATATTTGGTCACTATTATCATAAATTCTCAATAAATGCAAACAAATATTGTTTCCCTAGTCTACATGGGGCAGATCTAGAACAAAAGACTCGTAGAAATGTATCATCTCCCTAGATTTTGAAATCACTTGAATGTAAATATTTCTTACCTCAAAATGAAGGTGATCCTTGTCTTATGAATTCTTTCTCGATTAGTTGTACCTGCAAAATATTGTAAAGAGAAAGAGACAAAAGTAAAATAAAAAATATAACTTAACACTCTATGCTAATGATCAAGGAGAAAATTAATAAACAGCTCACATCAAACACAAATTATTCCTGGGAAATGGAAACATATCTGTATTAATAGAAATAGAGAAGAAAAATAAAACCAAAGTCTTGATGTTGAAGCCGTGTCCTCACAATGGATTTTGACTCACTTTCACAAACTCTATAATCTGTCAAAACTCTCACTCAGAAGACCATACTCGTTTCCTCGTGACACCAGGAATAATTCCATCAACATAAAGGTACTTTCTTAATCATATTTTTGTTTATTAGCCGTGAGGATAAGCTTGCATATAAAGGCCAAAGAGGTACAAAATGGGTTGATATTCTTTGGGAGGAAGGTAAGGGATCATCGTAGATGTTAGGGGTTAATATGTGTTGGGTTTTTATCTTGAGTATGACCCTACTCAAGATGGATACCTCCTATTTAGCACTATAGATTTCTTCCTTGATACTTCTCTTGAGATTTCACCCTCAATTTGTTATATTGCATAGATTTAAACTATGTTTTCATTTGACTTTTCTAATGGATTGTTGGCATCAGCCCTCTCTATTCTTGTATTGGATTACATTAACGTACATCGCCTCCCTTATTTTCACCTTATCCTTCAATAGTGTATGGCACCTTCATCCTCAAGCTACCCTCGGGTTCATGGATGTCTCTTCCCTTCAATCTTGTTTCTCTATTTTTTTACACTTACTTAAAACATCATAATGGTCCATGGGGAACCCTTGTAGAATTATTTTCACTAATGATCAAGGAACTACATATTGCAATGCAAAATAGGAAATCATTTCCTAACTAGGGGAGCATTCTCATGTGACACCAAGGAATTGGCTCACACTTTGAGGACCCTTCAAGTACTATGATGCATTTGTTTCTTCTCTCCTTTATTACATTTAATGATTCTCTCCTTCCTTGCAACTATTTAATATTCCCATATCATATATATCAACTTCTATAAGGGGGGAATAATGTAGCATATGAGGTTCATGATTGAATACTCACATGCACCAAGTGACCAAGAGTTCACTTTGTAGTTCACTCTTATTTTTCATCCATACATAGTTTTCTAATCATGATATGATACCTCTCAATAACTAAACTAATGTAATGGAATACCACAAAAAATACCATCTCACCTTATCCTAGATCCAGGACCTCTCTTATATGTTTGTCACTTAGGTGGAACATTTCTTAGATGTCTAGTGCTTAGGTGGCACGTCTATGATATTTCTAGTTCTAGGTTGAAACCTCCCTAGGATGTATAATGCTTAGGTCTTTTTAGGGTCCAAAAATTATGACACCATTTGACCAACCCCACATCACTGATTCAATAGGAACAATACAATGGTTATGTATGAATTAGATCTTCAATGGATAAACTCAACATACAACTATTCCTTTAGGTCATTCCCTTTGCCGACAAAAAAACTTATTGATAGTTTCTACTCTCTTTATCTCATTATATTATATTTACAATTTAAAATTAAATATTATAGCATACAAAAACTTAATCCATTAACACATATTAGATTACAACCATTAATACTTAATTGAAATTAGTTTAGAATGTGTTGGAAAACCATTGGCCAAAAAAATGCAAATTGAACAACAAATCAAATCAAAATTTTCTATGGGTACCTATAAAGAGTACAAAAAATGTATAACATGATCCCACTTGTTGTATTTTTTAAAACAATGTGGACAAGTAATAACATTCATGTATTCAACTGCTAGGGGAAGCAATGTGCATTGATTCTCTACACAATGATAAGTTTTTAGTACTAACCAACTTTGTCAATGAATATACAAAATTCTTTAAGGTATCAACCATCTCCAATAATACTTTGATCTATTCAACCATGTATCTAACAAAATGGTATTATACATCAATAGTCTTTGTGTTGGAATGATAAGTATGATTCTTTGCTATAAATAGTGCACTTGATCTATCACAACTTATTCTCACTACTTTCTAAATGAAACCAATACCTAATTGAAACCATATATATTCTTTATTTCCATGAGTGGAATCCATGTGGCCATTTTCTATGGTTGACAATGAAAATTTATCTCTCCTCTTTCTCATCCAATTGATTTCTCCACCAAACATGTTAAATACATAACCACTTGTGGATCTTATGTGTTCAATATATCTAACCTAGTCTACATCAACAAATACATGTATATATATCTCCACATGATGTATAGATTTTCCTTGGAAGTAGATTACATAATATGAAGTTTTGTTCAACTATACAAAACCCTTCCTTACAACGATCCAATGTTTGTTCCATATTTTTGACATACATCTTCTATAAAATTCCACTGCATGGGCAATTAATGGTCCAGTATGTACCATAGAATACATCAAAATTCTAGTATCTCTAGCATAGAGAACATTGTACATGTCTTCTACCTCTTCTTAAGTCTTGAGACATTTATGTGAAGATAACTTTTCACCTACATAAATAGGTACCTTTATCGATTTATGTTTTTTCATACTAAACCTCTTCAACATTGTCTCAATATATTTCTCCTTATTCAACCATAGTTTCCTATTTGTTTGATATCTTTTAATTTCCATGCCCATTCTTTTCTTTTGTGGCACCAATATATTTCATATCAAAATTAGAAGATAATGGATCTTGGACATATTTAATTATTTCCTTATTGTTTCTAGTCAACAACGTTTCATTGAAATACAAGACCACACAAATAAATTGGTATGTAGTTTTCTTTAAATACACATGGAGATTGACTTTTCTACTTGGAAAACCAAGTCCCAATAAATATGTATCAAATCTTTGATACCAAATCCTTGTTGATTATTATAATCCATACAAGGACTTCTTCAACATGCAAACTAACTCCTTATTTCCCTTTACTTTAAAATCTTATTGTTGTTTCATCTAGATTTATTCTTCAAGATATCCAAGAAAAAATGTTATTTTCGCATCCATCAAATCTACTCCAAAATAAAAAGAGACAACAATATATAAAATAAATCTAGTATAAGTTAGATTAGAAAAATGTAAAAAATTATGACCACACATGTTAGTTAGAAGTTAGTTATAGATTGACTTTCTACTTGAGAAACCAAGCCCCAATATATATGCATCAAAGCTTTCATACCACATCCTTGTTGATTAATATAATCCATACAAGGACTTCATCAATATGCAAATGAAAGATCAAGTCTTGAAGGGGCATGTCACACATGCAATTTGAGTGAATACAAACTCAAATCACACTTTTCATCCAATAATTAACATGGTATGTTTTTTTATTAAAATTTTTATGTTGTTCATTCTCATTTACAATAATTATTGTATCATAAATTTACCTTTTATCATGGAATTTATTTGAGGCACCTATTGATTTCTAGGGAACTATTGATTCTTAGGGATCATTGAGTGTTATTAGGGTTTTATTCTATCCTAGGAGTATTGGTTCTATGAAATTGTTATAGAGATCAAATGATATGATTTATTAGATTCCTTGTCATGTTTAAACTATCAACTACCATTTATATGTTATTAGTGGATGCTACTCTTGATGGAGAGATGCTGCATGGTTTTTATATATTCAAATTGAATTTGATCTAATTGTTGAGAATGTGATTTTATTAGAATAATTCTCTACCATTATTATTGGATATAAGGCATTAATGAGAGCGTATATGTTCATATTATATGTTTGTTCTTGTTGATGTTTGGGATGTTTGTAATACAAATGAATGAATGTTGATTATAATGGTGGGGTTACAGTGGAATGGTAATTATTTTGGTTGTCTTGGTAGATTCTTTTATTTGTATTGAGAAGTTCATGATTGGTAGATTTTTTTATATACATTGCAAAGATTTCTTATCGACCATAACCAAAGATTTGGTAATTTTATATAATATATATTGTATTCTTATGTAACATTGGAAAAAGACTTAATTTAACCTTCATTGTCAAGCTTTATGTATTAGATTATTTACACCTTAAAGGCTTGTAATACATAAAGATTGTGAAAGGTTTGGCTTTAAAACATTAAAATAGGTAAAACGTATTACTTTATTTATTATATTTAATACATAATTTTGTTTTAATGTGTTGAATTCTTCCATAATTCCTCACGTGATATTTTTTTATGCCATGGTTTGTTTTATTAACTATATGACATGATTTAATGATTAATTAACATAACGTATTTGTTTACCCAGGATATAAAGAGAATGTGTTCAATCTTAAATGAACCAATGCATGAGAAATGGGTTTTGTTTCCCACCTAGCATACATGGTTTATGAGCCTCTGCATGCAAATATTTTCTTCACATCCCATCCAAGAATCCCATGGTTCTGTTGCATGAATCTAGGAAACCAACATGCACGATTTGAAAGAAACGACTTGTTCAGTATAACTCAACAATGGAAGGTGTTTTTCAGATTTTATGGAATTCTATTATTAGAGAGGTCGACCAATAAAAAGGGTCGACCTTATCTCCATTGTAATCACTATAAAAAGTCATGTTTGGTTGTGAAGAAAAAGGAGGAAAAAAGTTTTTTAATTTTGCTTCCAGTTTTAGTACAAAATATTTGTTTAGTTGTTGGTTTTATCTTTTGCTTCATGGTTGGTGACTGATTATCTCATGAATGGAAGCCAGTGTCACCAGAGAGGGCCCCTCAATCACAATTGTGTATTTATGTGTAGAATCCAGATTCAACCTGTTATATTTGTTCATTTGTTATCTCTGTCACACTAATACATATGAGCAAATTTGCGACGGTTTTTTCATTGCTCTTTCAACGTTTTGTCGTCTCAATTGCGACGATAATGGTCTTAATGTTTCATGGAAGTTATTTTGTCGATATAACGATTAAATTTACCAGCCATGTATATAGTGACAAAATATGGCTGCCACGTTTCTTCTATACGGTGGCCTTGAAATTGATTTTTTTTAATTCATTTTCTACGTTTCGTACCTCTATCAACAAAACAATTGTCCCTATAATGATGAAAATATGGCTAAAAACTGGTAGGTAATGTTTTTTTTCCACGCCAAACCATGGAACAGTTGCGATGAACTATTTTCCCTCTATCGACAGATTCTAGAATTTGAACAGAAATCTCTTCCACACAAAACTCTGGAAAACCAATCTCTATCGATGAAATTTGCAAGTTGAATGGTAATTGTTCCACGAAACTGCATCGCTATGTTGAATTTTTAATGGTTATATTAGATATTAAGACGTTTAGCATCATAACAACATAACCATAATCCAAAAGATCACTAAAAGATAGACACGCATAACCACACAAAAACAACACAAAGATTTATCCTAGGAAAACTCTAATGGGAAAAACCCAGCAAAAGATTCCTGAATATAGATGCCCCCAAAAGATAAAAGGTAAAACCCAAAATATTGATCCTCCTTCTTCTCCAGCCACAACTCTTTCTCTCTCTCTCTCTCATGCGCTACACAAGTGAGTGTGTGGGTGTTCAAATGAGAAGCACCTCACCTCTATTTATATTCTTTCGTTCACTTTATAATTAATTGAGTTATGTAGGCTCGAGTAATCGAAGTTGTTGGATTCATTTTGAACAAAATTTCAAGGATGATACAATCCTACTACGTTCTCGAGTACTGAAGTCACCGAATCCGGTCTGAACAAAATTTCAAGGATGATACAATCCTACTACGTTCTCGAGTATCGAAGTCACCGGATCCATTCTGAACAAAAGTTCAAGGATGATACAGTACTACTATGTTCTCAAGTACCAAAGTCACCAGATCCATTCTGAACTGAATTTTAGGGATGATACAATCCCACCACATTCTCGAGGAACAAAGTCACCAAATCCTTTTTGAACAGAACTTCAGGTATGTTACAATCCCACCACATTCTCGAGGACCAAAGTCATCAGATCCATTGTGGACATATGTCCCATGATGATACAATCCCTCATCATTCTTGACGACCAAATTCACTGGATCAATTCTAGACAAATGTCTCGGGATGATACAATCCCTCAACATTCTCAAGGATTGAAGTCACCGGATACATTTTGGATAGATGTCTCGGGATGATACAATCCCTCTACATTCTCAAGCACATAATTCATCGGATCTGTTCTGGACAAATGTCTCTAGATGATACAATCCCTCTTTGTTCTCAAGGAACGAGGTCACCAGATCACTTTAGGACAAGTGTCCAGGGATGATACAATCCCACTACAACATCACTGCTCCCCCTTTCAAGCAAGGTCTTTCTGAACAACACCAATCTTTTCTCGAAGGTGTTTGAACTTTACCCGAGACAAAGGCTTCATCGACACATCAGTATTGAATCATCATATTATAACATCATCATCTAAACCATCATCACCTACACCTTCAGTATGTGAATACTGAATTATCATCATCTGTATCTCCAGTATGTGAATACTGAAAGCATCATCATCTATATCTTCAATATAAAAATAATGAAAGCATCATCATTTATATCTTCAGTATAGAAATACTGAATCACCATCATCTGCATCTACATTATGTAAATGTTTAAACATCATCTATATCTTCAATATGGGAATACTGAAACATCATCATCTGTATCTTATCTCGAATGCGGCATTTCTATGTGCTTCGATGGAGCACTAGGTTCTCTGTCATCTTTATACAACTCTAGTAATCATATAGAATCTCAGTAGTATCCATATCCATATCAAAGAGACTTGACATCAGCTTCCGAATCCATATGGATTCACAACTAGCAGAGAAAGTTGCTATGTATTCTGCTTCTGCCATACTAAGAGAAATACTAGATTGTTTCCTGCTAAGCCATGAAATCATAGTAGACCCCATACAAAAGAATCCACTTGAAGTGATTTTCCTGTCTAAGACACTTCTAGACGAATCTACATCTATATAGCGATACAATTTGTAGTATAGACCAAAGTATATAGTCCCTTTCAGATATCTCATCACATTTTTTGAAGCTATTAGGTGAACACGTCTAGGTTGAACTAGATAAGGTTTTCTCAGAAAAATAAATGTCTTCACTGGTATTTGTTAGATACATCAATGAACCAATAATATGTATGTATTGAGTCACATCCACTAACTCTGACGAGTCATCAGCTTAACAAATTCAAGTTGGAATCCATGGGTGTGGCCATGTCTTTACATTCCAACATATCAAATATTTTCAAAATTTCCACTGCATAAAAAATAGATCATCCACATACAGTAATAGTATGTCAGGTTCATCTTCTATAACCTTGAAGTAAAGGTTAGGGTCATCTTTACTCTTGGTAAATCCCAAGCTCATTAGGAAACTATCTATCCTTCCATACCAAGATCTGGGAGCTTACTTCAGGCCATACAGGTCCTTCTTCAACTTGCATATGTGAGTCCATATGTCTTCAACTTCAAATCCTTGTGACTATTCGATGTAAAACTCTTCCTCAATCATACCATTAAGGAAGGCTTGTCTTTACATCCATCTGGTTTATATCCCACTTCATCATGGAAGCAATTACCATGATAGTTCTAAAGGAAGTGTACCTTGCTTGCTGGAGCAAGTGTCTCTTCAGAATTAATTCCCTCTTTTTGAGAGAAACCTCTATCCACAAGTCTTTCCTTACTTCTATCAGCAGCATATTTTTTCAAATCCATTTGGAAGATACCACATTCTTTCTTTCTGGTTTGATTACTATATCGCAAACATCATTCTAGTATTCTTTCATCATAGCATCTTCCACGAGTTCATCTTGTCAGGTCATCAACAAATCCTAGTCTTCTGCATTCCACCTTGAAGGTTGGAACCAACTTTACTCTTGGTAAAGTCTTGATCCATCAGGAATTTGTCCATCATATCATACCATGTCAACCTTAGAGATCTTATGTAGTCACCCCCCTGAAGCGAAGCATCATCTTTCCTCTTCATTCTGTAGAGGTGGTTCTTGTAATGCCCATATTATGACTCCAGCATATTTATCACTCAGACTTATTACAGTGTATTTACTTAGTATCTGTAGACTCAGCTATACTTCATAAACTATATTTTGGCATGTTATATGTGATTATTTACTGATGTTATGATGTTATCGGGATTATGCTCTAATTATGATATTATGATGTTATCATGCTTATATTATGCTTTGATCATGAGGTTATGACAATTAACATGCCTATGTAGATGCTTTGATTGTGATGTATGATGATTATCATTTATATGAAATTATTGTTCCTATGTGACCATTAGAGGAAATTTCAACTCAAAATGGGCCTCCTAAAATGAACTACTAAAATAATAGTTAAAATAATAAAATAATATTTATTAATTTTGGAGGAAGAAAAGAAAAAAACTACTTTTTTGTTTGTATTTTTGACATATCTCCCCGTGTTTTTACTCAAATTTCGATCAGGAGAGCTCATTGGATGCGGAATTAAATTCCGCATCCAACGAGTACCCACTCGGCATACTTTTGACAGACGCTGCTACCCCAAAAACAAGAAATACCTAAAAAAATGGAATGATGACATCATCATTTCATTTTTTCAGGTATTTCTTGTTTTTGGGGTAGAGGGGTCCATCAAAAGTATGCCGAGTGGGTACTCATTGGATGCGGAATTTAATTCCGCATCCAAGAAGCTCTCCCGATTGAAATTTGAGTTAAAAAGCGGGGAGATATGTAAAAAATACAAACAAAAAAAGTAGTTTTTTTATGATACCTATCCCCAAATTTATATTAAAAAAGTGTTTAAGACCTCTACGGTATTTCAAATTTAAAGCAATTTCATTGGCTAACACATGATGACATGGAATTTGAATAAAAGTTAAAAGGCCCATTTTGAGTTGAAATTTCCTCTAATGTATCATGCAGTAGTCATCATTAGATTCCTTTATTTCAGAAATATATAGTTGATAGTCATCCTCGATATGATGTGAGATGTATGATGTGGTACATGGGAAACCGTCCATGATGCGATTTATTTTTTGATTTTATGTGATGAAAGGAGATAATGTTAATGATATGGACCAACTATTGATTGAATATTGTTATGAATGCATGTTTGCATAGTACTAACCTGCAGGGTACAGGGGCTATGTGATAACCAAGTGTGTGATGCCAAGTATCACTACTACTACTATACTACTACTACTACTACATGTGATGCCAAGTGTGTGATTTGATTTTAATGTCTTGTTCCAATATTAATATCTTGTCCCAATAGTTTTTGTTCATTCTTATTTTGATATCTTGTCTCAATTTAGATAGTTTTTAATGAATAGAACTCCATATCACTATATTTCTTATATATATATAGATTGATTGATTGACTAAAATTCATGAACATTCTCCATCTGCATATGCAACAAGTATATTGTTTTACTCATATACATAAATGTATATGTTTTTGGAATTGTTAAGTCTAGGGTTGACAAGCTTAAGTATTTTCATGTTAGTTCCATGTGGTGGATAAATTTTTTAATTTGGTATGAAGCTTATTGAACTATTGCAAGTTCAAAGAAGAAATTAATATTTCACTAGTCTCAAACTATGCATGTCAAATTAATGTACATAAGGTATGTCACTTATTGGAAACATGTTTAGAAATGTCAATTACAGAGGCTTCCTTATATTTTGTCCATCTAGTTGAGATGAAAGATCTAAAATATAAGAGATTCTATGTGAATGTGTATGTGTCAGTTAAGAATATAGAGTGCATGGTAATTATCATTAATTTGGTATTTCCCTTTAATTCTTCTAGGTCCTTGCTATGTTAAGAATTTTCTTGAACATAACCTAAGTTTAGGTCATGCAACAATGGTAACACCATAAATCACACCACAAATGAAACAAAATAGTTGGGATAGGTGGCTAAAGTATGCTTGATAACATTGACACAATGGTGAAAAGGAAAAGTTTGATGAGGGTGATGTAACATTCTTGAAAAAAATAAGGGTTTAGTGTATATAGCCATTTAACCTTTAAGCAACAAGTTCTAGGTAATTCATGGATCATATATATTTAATATATCCATAAACCTTTAACATTAATTAATATATGAATAAACAATGTAAATATATCATATTGGGGTGTTTTTTAAAATAATCATAATGGAATACTGTCTTCAATTATTTGTTCATGATGAACTTTGGTCATTTTCCATTTTCTTACTTTCAATGTTTTAAAAAACACAAAAATGGAAGAGACACTGTTGAATTGAACTCATCAACATAGTTCATTTAGAGAATAATTGCTTGAGTAAGATTGTGTGGTTGATTGAAGGATTTATTTGTGTGCCTTTTAAATCATACATGATATTTTAGAGCCATGTTTCACAAAACCTAGGAGACGGAAAGCCAATAGGCATATATATGTATGGAGGGGTGACGAAAGGAAAATAATATGATTCTTAGTACATTTCGATGCATATTTTGATGAATTTGCACAATTGGTACAAATTATAAATTTATATTTAGGGGATCATAATGTGTAGCCTACCCTTTTTCCTTCCCCACACAAATTGCAACCACGTCCAATCATTTCTTAATTAAATCATATGGTCACACCTACGAATAATGGATGGATACCAAATACAAGCCCTCCTTTTGTCAATATTGCTAATTGGGGGTTTAATGTATTTAACATTATGTTTTGGAAGTATGTGATGGTGCATCTGAAAGGGTCGGTAACGATTTCATTTGGGGGTACTCAGGAACTGGTAGCGTATGGGGAATTAGTGTCCATTGGAGGGTTGGGGTCTGATACCAACAAGAAGCTCAGCGCAGCCATTGCCGCCACACTGGAGAGAAAAGTCAATGTACCCAAGTCACGCTTCTACATCAAGTTCTATGATGTCAAGGTTGGTTCTCAGTTCCTCAGTTTGTTCTGTTTATGTGAAAATGGCTCCCCAATTGAACCATCATCTGCCCCTATGGTGTTGATATTCGGAATTTGTTTTACACTTTCTGTTGTGGCACGAGAATGGGGACAGGCACATTCATTCACAGAAAATGTTCAATGCTTGCATGGTTTACACCGGTAGTGTCATCCTTTGTCTTCTAGACCATCACAGGCAAGCGATTATAGGACTGCTTGATTATTATCATACCAGAGCACCGTGCAATTTTTTCTTTTTTGGAGATTGAGGTCATTTAGGGTTTTGGGAAAAACAAATTTTGTAGGGAAATGGGTTTGGCATTTTTTGTATTTATTGGTAAGTTTACGTCGAGAATTCCGCATCAGTGCATTGCATTTATTTGTATTTGATCGAGTTAGAACATTTACAACGAGAATGAAATATAGGGGGTCTCAACCTCCCCTTCTTTAGAATACATTCACTTATTCACTTGGCCAATAGTTTGCTTCCTGGTTTCGTTCTAGATATTTCTACATGCATGTTGCTCTACCTAGGGCATGGGGTCATTTCCTCCTTTCTCCACTATCTGGAGCTTATTCTACCAATTGACCAACCAATCAAAAAATGAATCCCCTCTCTCATAACTCCTGTCATCAAGTTAGCCTTCCACTTTCTTGATATATTTTGCTACGTTAGCAATAGTGTGTGTGTTTTCCCTCTCTATGGATTCCTTGGTAGCGATTCAAGGCCTCGGAAAATGGTCGGTGAGAGTGGGCCAAAGCCTTCTATAAAATACAGGGCAGGGCCTTCCATGGATTTCAAATTGTCTTTTATGATTGAAATTAACATTGCAGAAACAGTGCAAGCTATGTTTCAAGAAAGAAATGGATCTTCAGATACAAGGATCATTATATCTTGTCTACTATCACCACCATAAACTTCTATGTGAATAGAGAAAGTTATTTATAAATGCCTATTTTTTTGTTTTGTTTTGGATATCTTGGTGTTGAATTCTCATCCTATCTTGCGACTATAATGTGGGTATGATATCTCCCATTATAGTGCCCTGATTCAAATTTGGATTTCAATTTTATTTATGATGATGATGATTGCTTGTCTACTGTGTTCAACTTTATAATATGGAAGCTATACAATCAAATGAATTACTTGATTTATCATGTATTTTTTTATGATCGAACAACTTCCTAGCTCCCTTTGATTTTCATGGGTTAACAAGTCATGGAGTTTCATTTTTTTGCAAATATTTTGAAAATTAGATCTAATGCCTTAATGCCTTTGTAGGTTGGGCATTCCAGGAGAAAATATTTTTTATCCTCTACTTTATTCGTCTCATAGATTTTACAGAATATTTTGCACCAAGGTGTTTTAGGTCTCAAGGGAACTATAGAGCAGATAGGTCTCAAAGAACATAAAAAAGAAAACATAAGCATTTATGATTCTATCTAGATGTTGTGTATCCATTACTACAGAGCTTGTAATTGTTAGTCAATTTCAATGTGAGGGAGCTCTGGTGTGGCTCATGTTTCTTCAGTTATGAAATTAAAAGATTTAGGAAATAGAATAAAATGTTTAAATAGCATAACTGTTGAGAAAAATGTACAAATTACCATAGACAGTATCTGAATTTATTAACCTGAAACATGGCTCTTAAATACATCCTTTTTCTCACAATCCCTGATATCAGTAGAAAGTTTCCTATGAAAACACCTAATACATAAAATAAATTAGAATAGGGAATACCATGTCTGAATTACCAGGTCACTGCACTGAGCAATTCTTTGAGTATAATACTAGAAAAGAGCTAGCTTTTAAGAATCTTAACCAGAAAAACAATTAGGGAAACTAGAAAAATGTTTTTAAGCTTCTCATTACATAATTTGTTTGACTTTTAATGTTTATTTAGCGTAGAGTGTTGTGTGATTTACCATTGGATAGGGAATGGTACTCTAGTTGTGGGTTAACCTTGGGAATGGCCTCAAAGATGATAGTGAGAAAGATATAATTATTAATAAGTGGTTATACCTCTTAATTTTCTCATAAAAACAGATGGAGTTTAAATTATTGATGTCTTTTATTATTATATATGTGTGTAGAAGGAGGTCATACCTTCCTTAGATCCTAAGGATTTGGCTAAACACAATAGAAATTGGTCAAAGTGAAATAAATCTTTTGAAGGATCATCTAATCCCTCCCATCGTAGATAAGAAGATGATCAGGGAAATGCATACTGCTCTAGTCACCTTGTACCAAAGCGAGAACATGTCCAAGAGAATGCTCTTGAAGAACAAACTGACCAGTACTCACATGAGCATGACTAACACATTAGCTAGCTATCTAATGAAGCTCATAGAGTTTGGAGATCAGCTAGTTGCTACTGGTGACATGGTAGAAGACAATGAGCTAGTCTGGATCAATCTGAATGGTTTTGGTCCATCTTAGCATCATTTTTTACAATGTGTATGTGCTTGTTAGAATCTACCTTCATTCAAAATTCCGTTGGATTCCTTTCTTGGGGAGGAGATGAACTTAGAGACAGTTTTAAACCAGCTATGAGGATGTACCAAAACTAGCTCTAATTAGGAAGGTGAAGAACGTACGAAAGAAAGGAAGATCCAAGAAGGGTCAAAAGAAGAAAGAAGACTCATGGTATTCTAACCAGAATAAGAATAATTTGAGTCTTGAGCCATATCAAGTGCTTCAAGTGCAACAAGCATGACCACCATGTTTTGTATAGAAGAATAAATTCAATGCACTTGGCTATGTGTGAAACCCATTTCCTGTAGGAAAAGTGATTTGCTTTAACTCGTATATTGAATCAAAAGATATTAAAGGGATTCCAAATAGCCACATTTATCATGAATGGGTTCATATAAAATGTTTCTTACACTTTCTTAATCTAATCCGTTTCCAGGAACTCATGACCATCAATTCTCCATCTGTGGGGAAAGTAGGGGGGAAGAAGGGACTTGCCACTTGTATCACTAGATGTTTGTCCCCTCCCACAAGAAAAAAACGGGCTCAGATTGCCATAATATTCAATCACAAGGACCAGCTCTGCCAGCAAATTGGTGGTAAGAATCAAAGAGAAATTTGGGATTTTCTATTAAATCTATCATCTTACACTAAGTTTGTAATTTGGGAATTTCTATAAACAATTATTCAGTGAAACGTTAGTGTCAAACCTTGTAATATTGAATCATTAAAAGCTCTGCATTTTAGAAATGTATTTGACTGTTTAATCAACTTGCTGGTGTGGAATTTCATTTTATTAAATAGAGGTAATTGATCATCAGGATGCTTTTCATTTCAGGTTTCAGACAACCTACTTCATGAACCCAATACCAAATTGAACCCTGTTAATAGATATGTTTTGTACGGTTTTGTCTTCACAACTGATGGGTTTTTGTTAGGTATTATTTTTGAGCTCACGCACTAGATTTAGTCTTTCAGGAGGCATATAACTACAAAATTGCAGCTCGTCCAGAAAGACGTTGTTGTTTTCAGAAAGAACTGATGGGATCAACAGAGATTGCTTTTAATATCTTGAGTTCTTGCTTTGCTGTTGAAGATTTTCATGAACATGTAGGCATAATGTCTTGAAATCATTTCTTTCTGCCATGATTTGAAGGTTATTTAGTTATCTTGAATCTACTTTAGCTTTGCATTTCGATGAATGTCTGAATGCATTCAATTTTTGTTTATAGTTTTCAGTTTATTTCATGACATGGGTATTCTGAGAAGCCAGCAGTATTATATTTTTTTGTTTGGCATTTATTTTATTAGAGAGATATATAATAGAATATTTATGGGAAACTCTGGGATTTGCATAAAAACATTCAGCTTCCATTTATCTCCTATCCCGTCAGTTTTCTGGATTGAGGATGCTAGTAACAAGTAGCCAAAATACCAGATGGTAACCCAAGGGATTCATCCGGTTTCATCCTGAGGCCTCTGTGAACTTTTCACAAGAGCATCTACCAATAGAGCTAACCATTGGGCGATTAGTTTACCCCTCTTGTTGGTACCAATCCTAATTGTACCATTCTCCTACATTGGCTATGGCTTGTTGATCCTGATATAGCTCTCTGGGGTATGATGGATCTCCATGCTAAGGATCCTAGCTGCATATCAAATATTTTAGATGCATGCCAAGAGATAAAGGTAAGTTCTTACAGTTAAAATCAATATAGCAAATAGATATAAGATCTGTATCTGTCATAGATAGTGTCCAACTTGTATCTCTTTGATCTATATTTAGAAACTATTTTTATTTCTTATAAATAGTTTGGATCCTATTCATTTCTTAGGTAGAATCTACAATTTAAAATATCAATTGACAAAATTTGTTATATTGTGAAACTAATAGAAGTTAAAAGTCAAAATGAACCGTGTTGTGTACCATTTTCTTTCTAGCAAGTCAAGTCAATATTGTTAAACTACCACGTTATGGTTTGAAACAGTAGCCTTTTAGATTGTTTATTTGAAAGTTTGAATGCCACTAAATATAGGCCTTTCTAAAAAGTGTGTTATAAGGGATGCATCCTGGAACCTATCTTAAGATTTTATATGTAAGCTTGTATTCTTCATTTCTAGTGTTATTTAAGATGCTCATGCCTTTAACTTGAGGTTATAGTCACTGATACATTCAAGTTAGAAGTTTTTCTGCTTGTTTTGAGAACTTCATATCCAATATTTTTTGGCATGGAAAACTCTACTTTTTTTTTCTACAATGTTAACATTGAAGGAATATATCTTCAGTGTATAGATTCTTTTAATTCTTATGAAGAAAACCTTATCTGCAGGCCTTAACTATGGTATTGGACTTGACTCCATTTTCCTTTGCAATTGAACTTGCTGCTCTTGCATCAAAAAGGGAGTTTTTGAATTTGGAGAAGTGGCTAAATGATAATCTTAGTAGTCAACGGGATAAGTTATTTGAGGTAAGCTGCTCTCTATTTATTGTTTTTGTGTAATTAGTCTTAATTACTTAATGTTGCATACTTGGGTATTTAGTGGACACTGATTCCTAAGTCAATTTGAGGTAAATTGAAAGGATGCTTTATTTGTTATCCTCGTTGTAAAGTTATTGATGACTGAATGTTGTATCTTTTCATTAGTGAACACTTGTTACTTTGGTTGTAGGCATGTCTGAAATTTCTGAGGGAAAGAACTTTATTTGAAGCATCAAATGACTCTTTAGGAAATCCTGTCCAATGTTCTGGACCTATTGTCAATCTTTCTTTGGAGACAACTGCAATACTCTTCAAAGTGAGTTATTTTTTTGTGATTTATGGACATGTTTCAGCATGAATTATGGTATCTTGTTTCACTCTAAGTATTGGGTTATTCAGGTTCTTCAAGCTATTGTGGGCCAGTTAGCATCTTGATATCAAGAAGTAAAGGAACCTAATGAATTTTTGTGTTTGTTATAATTCTATACATAAAAATATTGGATTTGCAAGGAGAAAACATAATTTGTTTCCTTCAAATTATTTCAACAATACAATCGCCATTATAATTTTCTACTATAAAAACATTAACATTATGTGGCCAAGAAGATTGCTAGTTGAAGAGCTATTCTTGACAACGGACTCATGAAAATGACTAAGCCAAGAGCATTTGCATCAATATTTCTAATTTGTAAGCTTGCATGATGTCTAGAATATGGCCTGGTTTGGCCTAGAGCTACATGACACTAGCAGATCTTTGCTACCCTTTTCAGTCCTTTCCTAGTGGAAAGTTTGGATGTTCTATTTATAGGGATGTAAAATTGCCCTTATTTGTAGTTATAGAGGAATGGGATTTCATCATTTCTAGTAACCAAGTATATATATATCAAAATATAAATATACTATACAGTACAGTACATGCATTAAGCAATGATCTATATACTATACATCACAGTACATGGATTAAGCAATGATATATACTATATATATCAAAATACAGTACATGCATTATATACTATCTACTCCTTTTCTCATTGCCATGCATTATATACTATCTAATCCTTTTTTCATTACCATGCATTATGATTTTTGTTAAACCTTTTTGCATTCACACTCGAGTTTGTTGGGTTCATTCAATGATATGGTCTGACCAAAATAAACTTACCAACATTGTTTATGTGCAGTGAAATCCTTAAACAAAGTAGATCTTCTATAAACACAAACAAACCAGATATCCATGCATGCTTGATGAAGAATTACAATTATGTTCCACAGTGGTGGTTTCTTATCCTATTGGTAGGTAGCATGGATCTATCACTTATTCTTTCCATTATATGGAAGGATGATATTCAGCTTCCGTGGTGGGGCATGCTATTAGCATGTGGGCTTGCATGCATATTAAGTCTTCCCATTGGAGTGGTTCAATCAACTACAAATCAGGTCAAAAAATTTCCCTTCCTTTCTTGTTAAGAAGCAAAAGTTCTCATATTCAGTCTGCATCATATCATACTAATGAGCAAGAGAGGTTTATCTGTACGATGCTACCATAGTACTTGTTTTATATTCTGATTAATTTATACATGCTTGTCTGGATAGCATCATTAATTAACCCTTTATCTTGGAAAATGCATCATATATTTCATCACTAAACAAAAAAAACTTACATCAACGATTATTCACCATGGAGCCAAAGTGCAATTACACAGATTTACCTTCCATACATAAGCAAGGAGAGCTGCATGCCAACCTTGGCTCTGATTTCAAGAGATAGATATCTTTTCTAACGTTGCCAATCCTAGCTGAGATATGTATAGATAGATCTAGTTGGAAAGTTGTGACTTCTCCCAAATGGAATTGATCTGTTGTCCCTGACAGGTTGCACAAAGTTTCCACAAAAAAGATATGCCCATCAAACAAATTTGAAATTACATACTATATATTTATGCATGCCTATCAGACCATCTATATATTATACCCTTCGTTACCTTTTGGGATGCCTACACGCCATAGAAACTGTCTACCTGAGACTATCCCTTGGCCTGTAGGTCCTGACACAAGGTTAATTCCGCCTATCTGTTGTACACTCCATTTCCCCCAGAAGAACAACTATGAAGAGAGGACAACAAAATGAATTCTGTATTCGTCAGAAAACTATGTGATTTTAGAGTAATTTTCCATATTTTCTAAAACTGAAACAAATGAGCTTTTGCTATTTCCCTTTTCATTTTTTGAAAAATACTGATACTGATAGTGGTATTACCTTTCAGAAGTACATAAAAGGAAATCATTAGACCAAAAAAACCTCTTCCCTGTCTACCCATGTTAGTAAAGCAAGTGTGTGCTCATGCTTTTTTTAATGCTCTTTGGGTTGTAATAGGACTGGCTATTTGAAGTGAACTAAATTCATGCTGAAATCTGTCTGTTGTTGTTGTGAAAACAACAACCAGGTTACAATGTTGTTGCAGAATTTATTATTGGGTACATATTGCCTGGAAAACCGATTTCCAATATCCTCTTCAAGACTTATGGAAGGATTAGTACCGTACATGCTCTTTCTTTTCTTGCAGACTTGAAGCTTGGACATTACATGAAGATTCCTCCACGTTGCATGTATACTGCTCAGGTGTGGCTCTTTGTAGTTTTCTTTTCTTCTATGTGATTAATCTCATATATAACCATGTGTATATTTTTGTCATGGGATTCAGATTTGGATTAACTATATTTGAGTCTAGTGGCTAACTTGTGAATGTACACAGCTTGTGGGTACAATTGTTGCAGATACAATCAATCTATGCATTTCCTGGTGGATGCTGACAGGTATAGAGAATATCTGTGATGTGGACTCTCTGCCTCCTGACAGCCCTTGGACGTGTCCAAAGGACAGAGTAGCCTTTGATGCATCTGTTATATGGGGCCTGGTTGGTCCGAAACACCTGTTTGGGCCACTTGGGCCATACAAAAGCTTGGTGTGGTTATTCCTAGTGGGTGCGCTTCTCCCTAGGATAGTGTGGATTTTAAGCAAGTTATTCCCTAAAGCTGAATGGTTGAAATTGATCAACATACCAGTGCTTTTGGGTGGTTTTTCAAGCATGCCTCCTGCAACTCCTGTCAACATTGGTACATGGATTATCATTGGGACCATCTTCAATTACTTCATATTTCGATTGTGGAGAGGGTGGTGGCAGAGATACGATTATGTTTTATCAACATCTATGGATGTAGGCACATCATTCATGGGAGTGCTTCTCTACTTTAGTTTGGGTAGTGAAAACAAGGGGCTCAAGTGGTGGGGAACAAAAATAGATCACCCATAATTATTTCCGCAAATTTGTGGATGATACAATCTTAGTGTTGTTCTTGAATACTTAGTAATGCCAATTTTGACAAAAAGTCTTTCACTATCTTCTGACTCATAATGTTTTTCATTCTCCTACACTCCTAATACTACAAAGAGATGGTTTTCCTTTTTTGATAAGTTCTATGGATACCAACTTTGTCACCTTTTGTACAATGTTCAACTATGGAGAAAATATTTGCTAGAATGAACAATCTGTGGTACCCCTCATTTGTGGGGTAAAACAATGCAATTAATACTAAAGCGATTGTAAGTGATATTTGTAGAATTACATAAACATGACAACTCTGTTGGATAGGACTTTGTCTATAGAATTTGTTATTCATTCTTTCCCCAACTTGATAGATAAACTGAAAAACAGAGCTAATAGACATGCACTTATTTAGTTCATCTTTATGTACGCTGTTTAATTTTGCCCTATACAAATCTTGAGGATGATTGACACTATTAGGAAGTCTGTATGTTTGCTCTCTGATGGACCATAATTTAAATCTCTATTAGCAATTCTTATCAAAGTAATATATTTGGACCCTACCACAATGTGAGGGTAATTTTTTTTTTTTTAAATTTCAAACACCGTTGCTTAAGCGATGCCTGCAGACAATTTTTTTTTTTTAAATGATGTCTCTTAACCGACGGTTTTGGTAGGTGTCGCTTAACCGTCGGTTTTGAAAGATGTCGCTTTACCAACGGTTGTGAAAGATGTCGGATAATAGACGAAAATCCACCTACACTTAAAAAAATTCATAGTGTCGTACATGCGACAGGGAAGTGTCGAAAATCCGACAATACAGCCATCGTATTTTTGGTCAAAATGTAGTAGTGTATGACTCAATACATATCTTGAAGAAGAGACTTATATGCCAAGTGATGATACGATGACACGTACCAATAAACTTGATAGCAACGCAGTATGGTTTAATGAGTATCTACCCAGTATGTTGAGAGGGATGGAGGCATTTCCCACCCTATGTCACTCTGATACCCGAGGTCGTGGGAGGGCAGTGCTGAGACACGCTCCCCAAGTTGTTGTGATGACAATGTTCGGATGCCTGCTAGGAGAGGCTAGGTCCGCCAGATAGCTGATGCTACCCCTCTCAGGTTCTATGTGGGAAGGTTAGTACAGCTGGCATCCACTTGTACTAGCAGAGGAAGGATAGGGAGAATGCGGACGTAGGTTAGGATGGGTGGACATATTAGTTATTATTGTGGAATGTTGGACAATTATGATACCGGATTAGTGATGGTAGGTACCAATATTAACTGACTAATTAATCAGAACATAATTGTTAAATAACTCTGAATGTCACAAGAAATCATATTATATTTGTATATGGGTCATGTTGCATGAATTATTATTTAGGGGTTTTTACTATAGTACATGTGCATCCTGTGCATGTATTGGCCATGCATGCACACCTCACACATGCACACTAGTATGAAATATTTAAATAGTTGGATATGTTAACTAAGTAATTGTGAATTGTTTTAAACCTATAAATGTACCTTATTTATTAATAAACAATGCGCGAGGGGACTTAACAATAAACATAAACAATGCTATCATTTCGATCAATTAATCATGAGACTACAATTGATTAATTATTGGATAATAATATTAATTACATTTCAAATAATTATTAATAACATTAATTACGTTTCAATCAATTAATCATGAGACTACAATTGATTAATTATTGCTTAATAATATTAATTATTATTTTACTTCTATTTATTATTATTATTTCATATTTTTAATGTTAATTATTAAGTATTTATTATTTAGTTATTAATAAATAATAATTAACAAAACTATGATTACCATTACTTTACCGTTCAGTATAAAACTTAAACAAACAACATAGGTAAAATTCTATGACATTTGGTTAGGTTTTTGTAACACATACAATTCAAGAAAAAATCATTAATACATAACACATGTCAAACAAATCAGAACTGCACTGCCCAAGATAGAATAAAAAAAAATTAATTTATGAAAGAGGCGGTGGAAGAAGGAAGGCGGTGGAAGAAAGGAGGGGAAGGAGGTATAAGGAGGGGGATCATATTATTTTTGGAGGGATTTTTCTGGAGAGTAGTCGGGAAATTTTTTACCAAAGAACAGAGAGTAAGAAGGGATGGAACAGAGAGGGGAGAAAGTTGGAAAAGAGGGTTAACTCCAGGGGGCAGATTTGCACTCAGGGAAGAGGGAAGTTGCTATCCGGTTTATCGGTACGTGGGCTCGGGGCCTAGGAAACCCGTCAGTTTCCTAGGGCCAGCAGGTTTGCTGGTCGGCAGGTTGGATCATCTAGTTTGGAATCTAGGCTCGGACGAGGATCAGACAAAGGAAGGGAAAGGCTACATGAGCAGGATTCAAGAGCAGAATTAAGTCCAGGTATTTTTCGGTGAACTACCTCTTTATTTTTCAAATAAATGAAAATCTAAAATTCGAAAGTTAATATCATTTTATTGTTTAAGTCTAGGACTTCGTGCTCTGCTTGGCAGGCAGAGCATTACAGAATGGTATCAGAGCCATGGTTCCAAATCTGGAACCAGAGGGATCGCAATTGATATGTGGAATGAATATATATATATATATAGAGAGAGAGAGAGATATAGATAAATAAATAAAATAAAAGAATATGTATAAAACATTATCTATGTGTTTGAACTGGGATCATCTCTCCATTGGGAAGTTCTTTCGTTTGTTAGCCTGATTATTCCATATTCTTTGGTTTCTAGCATTTGCATTAACGACCGAGTAGAGTTATTCTCTGTGCCAACCTGACTATTCTGGCATTTGCATCTTAGATACCTTAATGTGTAGGTTTTCTACCAGGATCCATTAAAAAACCAAGGCATTTCAGTGTAAATAACCTAATTTTATTTTACTTCTAAGAAGAAACACGGGGTTAAAATCACGACTAGGTCACTTTAACCATAACAAAATTTTATTGCCATTGTAATAAATGGCCACTTTAAAACCAGATGAAATTAGGTAATCACCATTTTAATAAAAAAAAAATCATGTAGAAGTTATTACCAGGAAAGGAAATTCAAAGGTTTGGTTGATATCGCAGACTTCTTTCTCGGAATCCTTGTGTTCACCGACTGTGCTAATTAAAAGCATAGATGGAAAGCAAAATAAATATTAAGATATGCAGCCTGCTCCTAGCTTGTACAACAATTTTAGTGGAAATATTAAATAGTTTTTTTTTTTTTTGAGAAATAGGTTAGAAAAAAAAACCATAAACTACGAATTTGCAGAACCACATATAATTTACTCATTAGAATTTGCCAACCATTAGAGACGTCCCACCTATATACTAGCAGAAATTAGTGTGACCAAACTAAATACCAAATGGAAAAAGAAAGAGAGGAAGATTCAAAACGTGGACTCATAAAATTGTGGCCTCTCTCCTTGCTCAGGATTGCGTAGGTTGACAGAGAGGCCCGCCGATTGAGAAAATGGATCTATTCACCATATCTATGAAGGAGAAATATTTCACTCTTTCTTTTTGTTTTAATTGACCAGGTGGCTCGAACTCTCAACCCGTCGAAAGAAAATTACATCAACTACCAGTAGAGTAGCCAAGATCTATGCCATATCACCCACGCGTTACCAGCACGCTGCCGACTTTCTTCTTAGGAAACAGACGCTCTATCCACTAAGCTACAGGCACAAAGATTTCCCAGGGAGATTGAATTTACCTACATAATGACTAGCGAGATCAAATTTACTGAATATATCATGCACATAAGAAACTGAATTTACTAATGCACGACAGAATTGCTTGCAGAAATCAGCATGAACATCATTTCCATGAATATCTTCTCCTATACTAGATATTTCTAATTTACGAATTACTTCAATTTTCTGGGTTTACAAAGCTTATTTACAAAAAGGAAAATGGACAATATATATATA